>MU858890.1:0-181266 GCA_033297175.1 Cladorrhinum sp. PSN332
TTTTCTTTTTCTTTTTCTTTTTCTTTTTCTTTTTCTTTTTCTTTTTCTTTTTCTTTTTCTTTTTCTTTTTCTTTTTCTTTTTCTTTTTCTTTTTCCTTTTCTTTTTCCTTTTTCTTTTTTTTTTTTGGCTAAAAACTCATTCGGTTCGCTGGGGTGTGTATTCAATGACTGTGTGTGGGGAAACCAGGTCTGTACCTTACCATACTTGTTGGCTGTGCTGTGCGTGCCACTTTCCCACCTTTGGCATAATACAGAGTATTGTCACTTTAGGATTTCGTTTATTCCGTTCTGTGGAATATACATGTAAACCTCCGCCCCAAGCTGGTTGGTTGGTTGGTACGTGCATGTAAATTTGCCTTTCCGGACGTCAGGCAGCAAAGCAAGGGTGTCTGAGCCACACACACATTGTCCGAAACATCAAAACCGCCGAGGAAACTTGTGTAGTTCAGTGGCTCGAATCCATCAGTTTTTGCTCCTTTTTTTTTTTTTTTTTTTTTTTTTTTAAGAAAATTGAATTTATCGGGCTCTTTTGTCAATTATCACATCATTAGGTATAGTCGGGCATGTCCTCCTACAGCTATGTCCGTCTTCCAGAGGACAGTATCCGACTGCTTCACCTTTTCCCCCACCCAGACGAGAACTCGCCCATCAAATGCCGACTCTCCACCTGCACGGTGCTGAGTTCCGGTCGCGCGCACAACTACGAAGCTCTCTCATACGTCTGGGGCCGCTCCGAGCCTGAGGCCAATTTGAACCCGATCATTTACTTGGATGATGACCAGAAAGTACGAGTGGGCGCGAACCTTCACTCGGCGCTCAAACACCTCCGCGATGATTTTGTCGAGCGAGTCGTCTGGGTCGACGCCGTGTGCATCAACCAGAATGACAAGATCGAAAAGGGACAACAGGTCAAGGAGATGGCCAAGGTCTACGCCAAGGCTAGTCGCGTCATCGTTTGGCTCGGGGAGGGCGAGGAAGATGGAGAGCAAGCTTTGAACGAGCTGCGGGTTGCGGGACTGAAGCGATCGGCTGAGCTGGAGTCTAGGCTCGAGTCTCCTCCTCTGAAAGACTTTGAAAAGCCCCTGGCGGATGATGATCTCGATGCCGTGGTTGAGGAGTCCCGTGATGCCAAGGTTGAAGCATCCATTGCTGTTCAACGGTTGCTTCACCGACCTTGGTTCGAGCGAATCTGGGTAAGTAATTGCCTATTTATGCAGTGTGTGTCGCTTGCAAGAAAGGAGCGCTGATACGAACCAACTGACAAAACAGGTTCTCCAAGAGGTAGCTGCGGCCCGACACGTCGTGATCATCTGCGGCCGCGCCGAAATCGACGGTCACGCCTTCTGCCTGGGGATGGATTCTGTTCTCTTCCCGAGTCCTACTAGTATAGGAGGCAGTGGCAGTAGCAGTGGTGAGGTGGCCAGCCCGGTCGATCTCGTGCGCTCCATATGCTTTCTCATCAGAGGGGCCAGCTTCAGACCCAAACACGACTACTCTCAAACCATCACCAAGTTCAGTCTGGACATCGCACCCTTTAGCGAGCTACTGCACTTGTACCACACCCGCAAGGCGACGGTTCGTCACGATATGGTGTTTGCCCTGCTCGGCATGGTAGTGTCATCCGAGGACACGGGCGAGGAACCTTTGTCGCCCGACTATGAGGCGCCCTGGAGCCAGGTTTTCGCTCAGGCTATGAAGCTTTGTTTTCCAAGCTTAATATCGGTTGACATCTTGAGCAGCGGGAGCGCGGCACTCATTCATTTGAGGGCTCGCGTTATTGGCCAGATAATCTCGGTGGAAGAACATGCCAGCGGGGATTATTATAAGGTGGAATGGTATCCGCTCGGTACGCAATTCTGCCAGCGTAATGGCTTGCAGTGGTTGGATGGTGGTGAGTCCTTTATTGTGAGAGGTTCGGTCTGTCCGATGCTTAAGGACGATTATATATGTCATCTTGAGGGAATGCCGTCACCGAGCATCGTTCGATCCCACGAGAATTACGCTCAGATTGTCATGCTCGTGGTTTCGAGGTTGGCGACGAATGAAGCGCAGGAGTATTTGGTGAATAGATGGAGTGGGTTCCCTCATGACTTTGTTTTGCTGTGGAGCTGGGGTGCGTCGTCCCTGGAGATTGAGAGAGACGTGATGCTACCCAAGCCGGCGGCTGACAGCGGTGATGTGAAGTTGGAAAAGTCAGTGGGGTGGGGAGACGCCGTTGAGAAGGCCCGGAGAAGATGGACTGTCGGGGTCTTGCGTGCTGGGTATTCCAATTTTGACTACTGGGTGTGGGTGTCGAGGGAAGGAGTTGAGATTTGCTACGACGTTTTGAAAACGATCATGGCTGCAGTCGAGGGCGGAGACAAAGGTATGTTTCAAAGATCGGGTGGACATCAGTTCTGAGGCTTTTTTGCTGACAATTCCCCCCCAAACTAAAGGGGCGGCTGACGTGTTATTGCAACTGGAAGCACCGCGCAAGATGGGACCGGTCGACGTGGCTTTACAAAATAGAGATGAAGCAATGGTACAGATGTTATTGGCGCAAAAGACAACCGACCAGATCGCCAAGCACCTAATATGGGCAATTTACGATGAAGATTGCTGGGCGGTCGAGTTGATTCATGGTACCGGGAGACTGGACGTCGAGTGCTTGACGGGTTGGCGGGATGACGAGGGGTTGACGCCGTTAACCGCCGCGGCGGGAGGAAGGTTCTCGGAGGTGTTTAATATCCTATTGCAGGCAATACTTGGATCACAAAACCCCGACTTGGATGTAAAAGACGGGGATGGCCTCACGGCACTGTGCCGCGCCGTGGATGCATGGAATCGAGACGTTGTCAGCCGACTCCTTGAAACGGGCATGGTTGATATCGAGGTCAAGAACGCACATGGACAGACACTGCTAAGCATGGCGTGCAATGACGGCGATAGAAAAATGGTCGATTTGCTCCTCGGTCGGGCACAGGTTGACGTGGATTCGAGAGATCTGGAAGGGAGGACACCATTGCACTTGGCGGCAATGAAGTCTCACGCCAAGGTGATTGAGCTTTTGCTCAAGACGCAAAAAGCAGACGTGAATTCGAGGGATTCACAAGGCAGAACTCCGTTGCACTACGCTGCAATACATTGGGATGAGTCGATAGGCGGTTGGGGTGGGCTCAAGCTGTTGTTGGAGTCACACGCAGACGTGAGTCCCAGGGATCTACAAGGCAAGACTCCGTTGCACCTTGCGGCGATCGATGGTCATTTCGACGTGGTTGAGCTTCTGCTCTCATCAGAGCATGTCGATGCGAATTCGAGAGATAATGAGGGATGTACACCGCTGTGGTACGGATCGGCCCGTGGGCACTCCGGCGTCGTCGACGTCTTGGTCCGGTCTGGGTGGGTTGATAAAGGGATAAAGGATGATCACGGCCGAACACCCCTTATGGCAGCAGAAGAGCGCCTGGACGATCCAGATTCAACGGACCCACGGAGAAAGATAGAATTCGCTTCTGTTGTGAAGCTCCTGAAGGGGAGGGTACCTGTGCAAAGAGCCGGCAAACGTAGGAAGCAAAGGGGATAGTAATGATCGCACATACCTACATGGGGGTAGTTGCCCTGGGGATTCACTCTTACGCCTAATGGCTGTCTTTTCTTCATCCCAGTCACACAATAAGAAAGACGGAATGTTTGTTTCTTACTTCTGACTCATATTTTTGCAGTCGCCTAGGGAACCATTGATACATAAACTCTTGTTTGCAAGGTCACGTCGTGTGGTCGTTATCTCTGCGTTTGACTTCACCATCAGTTGGTTGCTGTTGAGCTATTGTCATTTCCCATTCCATTCAGAGCATAAACAATACAGATAGGAAGGATCTATCTAAGCACAGCCTGAGACCACCTGAGATATCTATATAAACCCCCTTCTCTCGCCCAGTATTTTTTTTCCTTTCCTCTTCAGCATCGCAGTTGACCATCTCAGACGATATTTACACACCAACCAGTGCACCCTTTTTCTCCAGACTTTCAAGCGGCAAGCCTAGCTTTCTATATACTTTCAAGCCCCCGTGTGCTCAACTCAGACACATTTACCCAGCGCTTTCCACGCCTAGCAGTAGAAGTAAGTCTTGTCGATGACTTTCACTCTGGCTGAAGAGATACTGACTCCAACTCTGACTTGGATATCTACCACATTTTTCAATCCTGGGGTTTCGTCTTTGTTGATGCTTACCCGAGTTTATGGCTCTCACATTTTGGCATTTCCATTGCTGAGGGTCACTGAGATGACGAGATGGATTCCGAGTTAGTGAGGCCCCGGAGCAAGTCATCAGTGCGGGTGTTACCCAAAACGGTCGTGTTGCTAGTTCAAGTCGAAGATGTCCCGTCCAGGGTGGAAGTCACACTCTATGTATTCTGCAAAGGAAGGTCCTGGGCGATGCGATGGCCTTCATGACCATTCCAGCCTTGTTAAGCCACTACCCATGCGCAAGTCCTGTGTCAGTTTAGTGCATGTGTGCGAAGCTCATGGTGGAGCGACTGAGGAAATCAGGGTTGAAGTGGAATGCAGCACTCTCCATGACAGCTTTTAAGCAGCACTTTGAAAATACATACAAGGCGAGTCTTTTTGTGTCCCCCGAGAAAAAAAAGGAAAAGCAGGAAGAAAAGAAATAGCTCTGCGAAATCGATTCCAAAAATAAAAAAAGCCCAAAATAGAACTTGAAGATAATGCCCACAGCCAGAATCGAACTGACGACCTCATCATTACTAGTGATGCGCTCTACCACTGAGCCATGCGGGCGACCATATTGATATTGAGATGAAGTCCAGATCTCAGTTAATGTATATAAGCAGAGACTGCATTTCGTCTCATTCCAATCATTCAACATTTTCATGTCCTGGTATCTCTGATCCGTCTGATTGAGCTGAAGTTACTGTTCTTGCCCCAAGTTGTTTCAGGAAGAGCACGGGAAGCACCACCTTGTGCACCCGCGTGGTACATGTAGATAAGATACAGGCAGGTGCTTTCAGGGGTCCCACCGAGTCTCGTATCAAACACCGCTTGACGTATTCTACCGCGATATGCTGCAGAATGAAAGAGACAATCCGATATAAATGCCTCAAGTGACTCGGGGAGCTGCAGCCTGTGACGGTTTGCCAACGAACACACAAAGAAAACGGAGTTACACAATTGAGATGTAAAAATTCTCTCAAGAACCCTTGCACTCTGACTCCCAACATGTTTTTTGCTGGTTTCTTCTCTTGGAATCCCTTGGCCTGCGAACTCTCGCACCCGACCCCTTTCGTAAAGCTGCTCAATATGCCCTCCTCGAGGCTGCTTCTCGCATGGATGCTCCTTTCTGCTGGGGCCCATGCAGACGACCAACATGATCCTCAACTTCTCAGGCTTAACCACAAGCCGAGCTTCTTTACGGGGCTGAATGTTCTAAACACGGCCGAACCCTGCGGAGGATTAAATGGAGTGTGCGTCCCTCCCGGCAGTCACTTCAAACGATTACCGTGGGGGACGATCCCTCAGTTTTGCTTCGAGAACGCCACGCAGGCCTTGTTGGGAGATCAGCGTTATTGCTCTCCTTACGATGTCGAGGTTTATGAAGTTACTTATAACGATGTGCGTCGGTCCTAATTAGGTAGTATTTAAAGCTAATGTTTTCCTCACAGTGTGCGGACCACCCAGTCGTCATGTGTCGGTGCCATAACGCATCGGTCTCGATCCACCAGATGCTTCACGATTTTGGCAAAGTTCCCGTGAAAGCCCGCCAATACATAAGATCTCTCAAAGCCGTCTGAGACCAAGGGTGCAGCGCTTGGAGCAACAACGGACACATATGCATCAATGGGCCGTGTGACGGGGCGCCCTCGGTCTACATTCACGAAACAGGGCATAAAATGGACGCTGTTCTAAATGGTGTGTCCTCGTCTCCCGAATGGCGGAAGGCGGTCCTCGAGGATGACACGTGCGTGCCCGACGGCTACGCCGACGTCGCATGGCCAGAGAACTTTGCGCAGAACTTTGTTGTCGCGGCGTATCATCACACGGTCAAGAACGTTTGGAAGACATTTCAGGTTTCGAATATACCGCCTATCAGTGCCAACGCCACCCCTCTCCCCATCGACTGCATGAAGCGGCAGCTGAGCAGGGCGATCGAACTAACTGAGCGCATCTTTCTCGACGGGGCGGCAAATGCTACTTGCGATAGGACTGACTGGCCGGATAGAAAGTAAGTGTCCTGTCCAACCGCTGGGAAGTTTTGTTGGCAGGGTTTCAAAACTGACAGAAGCAAAGAACGGACCTCAACTTCATGTGCATGGGAGCCGAGGCCAGGCAGAAGGGGAAATGCAAGCATGTGCCAGACTGGGACATGCAGTTCTACCACATGTATGGCACAGGGTAATCCGATAAGGCAAGGGGGACAAAAGGTGGTTGATGAGTCCGATCCCATTAGATTATCTGTGGAGTAGTAGAATATGACAAATTCAGTTGAGTTGACCGCCAAGATTGGATAATATCGGGCTGTTATCAGGGGTCTTGTTCACCTAGGTATTTGCACGTCCGCGCCCTCCAGCCTCATGACAAATCGATATGAGGTAAAGGAGACATCATCGATATCAACAGCAGCGGTGAGGAGGAATGCGCAGGTTTCCCAGCTGCCCAGGAACTGAGCTCCTCATATTGTTCTTGAAATTTGGGCTCAGCTGTTCACAGGAACGAAGCCCAAGCACGAGCTTCGCCACGCGGGGAATAGGTATGTAGCCTCCTCATTGGGTGGTTTTGGGATTGACCCGGCCCCGCCGTCCACCGTCCTCACTAGAAGATGGATAGTTGGGCCTCAAAGCCAGCCGGTATGGGCCGCAGCAAACTGAGGTTCACTATCCAATGTTGTTTAGCGAGGTGTGTTGGGGAACCGCGGCATGTCGCCAGTTTCACAACGTTGTGAGCACTGATATATAAGACGGGATATAAACCGACATTGGAGCTTCATTTTTGTTTTCTGCAACCAAGAGCAAGACCAATCAGCTGGACATTTCTCTTCAGCTTTCTCTCACCACATATCCTCAAAAACACCAACTTGAATACGATGCGCGCCTCACCAAGGACCTCCCTCTCCAACCTGGGCAACCTCCCCGGCCTAAACACTACCTCCCTCTCAAACCTCACCCTCCCGCAGAAACAATCCATCCTCCAGGCCGCCTCCAAAATCTGCAACCAGCTAATGACGGACCTCGGGGTCAAATGGAAACCGCAACCGGTGGATTCGGTCCTCCGCGCCCGCACAGTCACCTGGATAAAAACCGAGCTCGAACCAGTCGTCGGCAAAGTCGACAACCGCTTCCTCCTCAGCAACGACGCGGGTCTGACTTATACCGAACGCGTCTACGAGGGCGGCGACTTCGAGACCAAGTGCTCCATGGTGAAATACGTCTCGGTGGCCATTTACCTGGACGATCTAATCGACAAGGACGCGGGGATGGCCAAAGAGGCCGAATCATTTCTCGTCAAGATGCTTTCTTCAGATTCGAGAGACGCAACGAAACTGAATTCCTGCGAGTCCTGGCTAAATCAATACCGACTCGCCTCCCTCGAACTGGCAAGCCACATGTCGGACCCCTTCGTGAGCAACATGCTGCTTCACTCGTGCACGCTGTTTATAGAAGGGTGCGCGCTCGAATATCACATCCAGCAGGACCAGTCAAAGTACTTTCTCGTTCAGTCGGCGGAGGAGGAACTGGCGCGGGACGCGGCCGAGAGGGCACTGTCTGAGTCTCACGGCCCGGGGTGTGATATCCCCTTACCGCTCGACGCGGACCGCGGGGTGGAAGGCAAAGGTCTGATGCCGCACGGGTGGCCCATCTGGCTCAGGGAGCGTTCGGCTGTTGCCGAGACGTTTGCGATCACGAGCTTTCGCGCGCCGTACGGCATCGAGATACCCACCTGGCTCTGGGTCACGGCTATTTCAGAGCTCAGGACGATCATCCTGTCGATTAATGATGTCTTGTCGTTTGCGAAGGAGCTGATGGCTGATGATGCCACCAGTTCGATTGCGGTCCTGACCAAGGAGAGGAGGATGATTGGCATGCCTGGGACCGCCGAGGACGGCGGGTGGTGTCTGAGGGACACGTTTGAGGAGGTCTGTGGGAAGTTGCTGGTTGCGGGCGCGAGGATAAACCGGTTGTTGAGGCCTGGGAGGGCCGAGGCGAGGTATGATGCGGCTGATGGGAGGGCTTATACTGTTGAGGAGCTGGCCGAGATGATCAAGAGTGGAGGAGGACAAGGGGTGAGCAGAGAGGAGAGGATGAAGGCTTTGGCGCTCAAGTTGTGGGAGACGCATCAGAGGGGGTACGTGGCTTGGCATTTTCAGAGTTTGAGGTATCGGACGCATGAGCTGTTTGATTGGGTGCCGGAGATGATGGGAGGGGAGGCGAAGGATGCTGGGCCGGGGTGGATTACTTCACAGTTTTAAGGCGAGGGTTTTTTTGCATTGGGTTGGATAGAACATTGGCATGGCTTGGAGTTCAAGGGTGAAGGGTGACAGAGTTTCGTGTTATTTCAATTTGGGTTGGGTTGAGAGTATATACATGTAGGGCATTGGTATCATAGAGTAGTGCTTGAAAACATTCCTAGTTTCACCCGTCACACCGTTTCGTCATATCTGGTCGGCTCCTCTAGTTGAAGCTGACATGGACGTGATCCTAAGAAAATGGTGTCAGCTGAAATCTCAGACAAGGAGAAAAAGACACAATTAACTCACCCAGTGGTTCTGAGTGACATCACCGCGGTCCTCCATAGAGCGCCAGTTGGGCCAGGTCTTGACGGCGTCGACGGAGGGGCTCCAGATGCGCTGGCCCCAGATGACGTACTTGAGATTGAGGGTGGCACGGTTGTTCATGGCCCACTCGGCAAGCTGGCGACCAGACATGGTGGGGACGCCGCCGCCGTCGGAGCACATGAAATCGATGGCCTTGCCGCAGCAGTGGTCCGAGGTGCCGGGGCAGGCACAGGCTCTGGTGCAGAAGATCTCTCTGACGCGTCCGGGGAAGGCGTTAACCAGGGCCCTTGCGCCATTGACGGCCACGGCCTTGCAGCCGCCCACAGCAGGGATGGTGGGAGCGGAATATCCGCCGAAGCCGGTGGCGGTGGAGGAGCAGCACTTCATCTGGGCCGGGCCGGGGCAGAGTCCGGAGACCGAAGTGCCGCCGCAGTCGCTTTGCCAGCGGCAGTTTCCGGAAGCTCCGTTCGCGCAGGAAGCCTTGCTGCAGCACTTGACGCCGGCGGGATCGGCGGGACAGGCGCCGTCGACGGTGACACCGCCGGCAGAGGAGCAGGAGGAGGTGGTCAAGCACACGCCTGTGAGGTTTGGTTTGGTTAGGTTAGGATTTGGACTTGACTCGGAGCAGGTCTGGTGGAAAGGACATACCTGCACGGCCACCGGAACCGATGCAGGGCTCGTTGGTGGCCGCCATGACGTTGGCCGCCGTGGCGAGGAAGAGAGCGAGGGCCTGAAGCTGCATCTTGAGAGTCTGGTTCTGAAGACCGTCCTGAGATTTGTTGGCTGGAGGTATCTGGGGGGTGGAGATGGAGTTGTAGGTGGGAAAGATCGACAGCTTTATAGAGCAAAGACTGGATGGGGCCTTGGTACGTAACGAGTCTTTTTGATGGCCTTGGTGGTCAAGGTAAATTGCCCTCCTCCTCGTGGAGAAGATACATCAAAACTACAGTATAGTAAGCAAACTCCTCTTCTTCCACCCTCATCTGGGGAGGGTCGTCTTGGCTGCGGGGGCCAGGCAGTCTAAATGGTGGCCATCTCCACTCCGACCTTTCTGCAAGGGGCAGGTACTCTGGACTTTGTGATCGACAGGAGCATTGGGGTATCGTGTGTACTCTAGACTACATGTCAAGTCCCGGATTCAACCCCAGTAGAACCGGCGACCAGCGTTTCACGGCCCCGTTAATCCTCCGCCCTCCCCACATTTTGTCTTGATAATGGTGTGGACGATGTGTACAAGTGCAGGCCAGTAAAGTCAATCTTATCAACTTGTCAAGGAAAACCCCCATTGTATGCGCGGTGGGGAAGTGTGATGGCTATCTGGCAGCTGCCAAGAGGAACATCTGCTACCCTTACAAGCATGGTGATGACCCTGAAATCTGCCTCGGTCCCTATTTCGGATTGTAAGAAAAATCCATCTCGGGGGGAATCGTGACCGAAAAACAATGCCATGTGAAATACTTGAGGATATTGATTGGTTGAATGAGCAGTGGATCATGATCATGTATGTCCGACCAGAGGTGGCCCCTGAGGTCATTGTGCAAAAGAAAAAAGAAGATGGACTTCAAAGCCGAGACGGCCGTGTTGGAGAAGACGAATCAGGAAATGCAAATTCCCCATGTTGAGAGAGTCTGGTTTCGTGGGGGAGCTGTTGCATTACCTCTCCCGCACCCATCGAAGCTTGGCAGAACATTCGGCATGGGGGATTGATGGGATGACAGCGGCGGCATTGGAGGGCTGAGGTTGCTGAAAAACAGCTCGGATGCAACCCTGAGTGCCTTGCCAAAGCTGGCTGTCAGGCACGAGAGATAATGAAACTTGTCATCTTGATTTATTTCACGCATCATTGCAGTAAAAACACCAAACCCTCGAAAGTCGGTTTGTCTGTTGATCCGAGGAAGGCCTGTGGCGTAATAATGCGGAGAGATACTTGGAATGAGCTGTCTGTCATTGTTGTGGCACAGTTCGAGTGATGTAATGTAATCGTGATCCGATCTCTCTCAGGGCACCCACGGGGGGTTTGCTCCAGGGATATCAGCTATTGCTTCTTGGCCCTACCCAATGCCGCGAACCCCCATCCCCCTCATCCTATCTGCGTGCCGTTCCGCAGCATGTGGGGAGATAACGCTCAAAGGCGCGCGCAAAACGATTACCAACTGCCTAGCTCCCGTCTACAGGGGCTTTTGTTCAGCTACGCCTCTTGCAGCTAGGGCGTCGCCGTGTTCAGTTTGGCTTGCAGTCGTCAGTTCTTGGCTGACAGTATCCAATCAGATAGGCTGTTCAACATGCAATACTTCCTCAGCCATCTTTCTTTTTGTGCAGGCAGCCGGAAAGGTTTATAAGTATTGTGAAAAAAGTCCTGGGGAAAATTTTGATGGATGGCTGACTTTGCCGGGCGGAACCGTCCGAAGCCCTCCAGCTCTAACAAAAAGGTGTGTGTGATTTACGGTTCTCTAGCTGCAGATCGGTGCTGAATTCCCTCCTGGGAAGTTAGAGTCCAAGTCGCCTTCCTCTTTCAAAACACCTGTCACACCAGGATTCTTGTCGTTCGACTCAAATTCCCAACAACCTTTCAGGAGTTCTCACGAGTACCTATGTAACCGACCATAGAGTGTCCATGGCAAGATCGTTGCGCGGCACGAGCATGCCTACATAACTGACCTCATTTTGTTAACTCATTGTTTTGCACAATTCCACAGCTTGCCCGCGACACGATCGGTTCAGGTATCGAGGCGGCCAAAAGAATATCCAGCAAGGACGCATTTCAGTGCTGCGATTCTCACGCTTTCTCCTTGGAGAGAGGGAGAGCCTTCCGTGCCACAATCTGATCATCGAATGTGATTGTCCCGTCCGGGTGACCCGTCCTCGGGCTACTGCCTTTTGAGAAGATTGGGTGAATCGAAGGTGAGCTTCCATGTATCGCCCGGGCAGACCTACGACTCGGACGGCATTGTTTTCTTTCCCCTTTTTTCTTTTTGCCCACCTCAGGGGTCTGTGGTACAGGTGCGCTAAAGGAACCAATGGTCCGCCGGTCATGGCCTGCCTCTCGCCTCAAACCTTGAAAGCTTCCAGGTCTCTGTCAATTTCGTCTGATCGCTGCTGTCAGGCGGTGACAGGGAGACGCCTCGGGGGTCACCGTGAGGGTAGTGAACGTTAAGGGCTTCATATCAGTGATACAGCACACGTCATCCGAAAGCGAATCAGTCGGTGAAACGCGGGTAAAATAATTGCTCAAACTTCAAGCTGGCGAACTTGAACATAAACATTGTCAATACCGATGCCGGCGCGGCGGTCTGGGCAGTGAATGGTGATCTGGGACTTGAACGCTAGTGACAAGTCGGTATCTAGGGAATAAACCTTCTCGCGGGGTCCATAAAAGCCGGCGGTGTGGAATGTCGGTGGCAGGGCCACTGTTCAGATGAGATTACAGAATAAGACCAAGAGATGACTGTGTCCTCACGGAGGTGACGCCGGACGGCCTGGATCTTATTAATGGTAAATGACAAATTCCCCTTGCATCTCCCAATGGAACATACAAGTAAAATTGGCAATGACGTCTTTGTCCGGACCGTCGGGTAAGGGTGATGTCGTGCAGTTGACTGAGACCTTTCCCGTTGGAATGTTTCCCATGTGTCCATCTGCAGATCGCTCTGACCGCCAAGGAAGGGAAGGATGGAACAAAAGACGAATGTCATGTCCCGATTCATCAGCACCTGACACAGACACGGAAGAGTGCAAATTCCCCTGCTCCGTTGATTACGCTCCTCCTAAAATCTGTGGTATTGTGCTTGAAACCTGTGGGAGATATCTACGGGCTATTCGTAGGCCATGCACAAATAGGATAACGGACCAAAAAAAGGGATCAGAAACAAGACGAAAAACCCCTTCCCCAGTCATTTGATAAATACTCCGAGCTCACTACCCTTGCACATCAAGCGCGTGTCCACCCAAACTGCAGGTCCAGCGGAAAACCCACCCACCTTCTGTCTCCATCGTCTCCATGATGCGACGTGTCAAGGTGGTGGTGTCCTGTTGCAACTGGACGGGGCAGCGACGGGACCGTCTCCGCCCGCCATTACCCGCCTTCCGAAATGGCCAAATGGAACATGAACACACGTTGTGGGTTTGTTTACTCATAGTTAGCTCGAGAAACCATTTCCGGCACCATCACGAACGGTAGTCTTGGAATCGCCTCATCACACCGATCCAACGCAGCGTGTCGATTGTGGTTTTGCGGGGCGAACCCTTGTAATGGCGCCCGTGGTGTCGTGGGTTGTTTCCCGCCTTGCCCAAAGCATCCAATAGCCCCTGTTCGGCCCTGCAGCCGATTGGCATCACGAATGAGAGGCCCTGGTTAGTGAATCCTTCCGGTCCCATCCAATGCACGTCCTTCTAAAACTGGGTTTGTACAACATCACGAGCACCGACCAGCTTTCCCAGAAACAGTTTGAATCGCAAAGAAACCTTGGTTGCCCTGTCTCGGCAGGCCGAGTTTCCATAACGGCGGCATGCGTGGTGTGAATCGACTTGATCCGGGATGCCGGGGACCACCAGTTTATAAAAACGGCCCGTCGTCTTCACCTCAATTCCGCCCGTCTTCTCAGGCTTCTCCTCATCACCATCCCTCCATCCCATCTTCCTCCGAGCCCGTTGGTCATCTTTTCGTCCTTGACAGCAACAATCATGGCGCTGAACCTCGCCCCCTTTGGGGTCCTCCCCGCCGGACTTGCAGTCACTCCGACTCCCTTCACCCTCAACGTCCCCAACCGTGACGTTCACACCCTCTACTCCCTCGTCGACTCGGCCTACATCGCCGCGCCAAAGTACTACAACACCCACGCCTATGCTCCCAACGGCACTTTCGGCGTCTCGCGCGACTGGCTGAGCGAGTCTCAGCAGTACTGGATCGACGAGTTTGACTGGCGCGAGGAGGAAGCCTATCAGAACTCGTTTCCCCAGTGGAAGCTCAACGTCACCGCCCCTTCCGACGGCCAGGTTTACGAGCTTCACTTTGCCGGTCTCTTCTCCAAGAAGGCCGATGCCATCCCGGTGACCTTTTTGCACGGTTGGCCCGGCTCTTGGCTGGAGTTTGTCGGAGTCTTGGAGCTGTTGGCTGACAAGTACACGCCCGAGACCCTGCCTTACCATGTTGTTGTTCCCAGCATTCCCGATTACTGCCTGTCGACCCGCGTAGAGGAGAACGAGACCGAGCTGAACATGACTCAGGCTGGCGAGGCCCTCAACGAGTTGATGGTTGGACTCGGATTCGACGCCTATGCTGCTCAGGGCGGTGATGTTGGCAGCTTCTTGGCTCAGGTCATGTGCGGCAACCACGACGAGTGCAAGGCCTACCACTGTGAGTAACCCACCCGGCTTCCAGTTCCCAATGTAAAGATGACAAATTTTCTAACTTGAAAAACCAAAAAAAAAAAAAAAATAGTAAACATGTACTTCTTGACCGCGGAGCAATCAGTATCCGTTGCAAGCGCCAACCTGACCATCACCCCAGCCGAAGAGGCAATCCTCAAGAGCGTCAACGCCTGGGCCAGCACGGGCTCGGCTTATGCCAACGAGCACGGCACTCGTCCTTCGACCATCTCGCTCGTTCTCAACACAAACCCGCTGGCTATGCTCGCCTGGATGGGTGAGAAGTTCATCGAGTGGAGCGACAACGTCAACGCGACGCCCCTTTCCCTCAGGACAATCCTCTCCACCGTGTCTCTCTACTGGTTCACCGACACCTACGTCAGAGCCATGTGGTCCTACCGCGTCCTGACCAGCGTCGTCGGCGGCACCCTGCCCGCCGTGCCGACTTCGTTCACCAAGCCCTTTGGCTACTCGGCCTTCCCCGTGGAGATTGCCACTCTGCCCGAGTCCTGGGCTGAGCACCTCTTCCCCAACTTGGTCTTTTACAACTCGCACACCCAGGGCGGTCACTTCGCCGCTCTGCAGGAGCCCGCTCTCTTCTTGGAGGACATCGAGGCCTTCTTGACCATCGTCAAGCCCAACGTTACGGCTGTCTAATTTTGGAGGGATGGGAACGGTCTCGGTAGTTGGCAGGCTTGATTGGATGCAAGCGCGGGATGTAACGCTCGCACAACGCGCATCTGTAGACCCAATTACCGGCTCGCGTATATTCGTAGCTAATGTTTACTGCAAACCTATTATTATTCTCTCTTTAGATATGTTTTGGCGCGGTTCTTTTTCTAGGTTTCCGCGTACCTGGGTATCTACCTAGCGACTGACACTGTCACACTGGTGAAACTAGGCAACTCTTTTCTTTTCTTTTTCTTTTTCTTTTTTTTTGGTCTTGACCCGCTGTGGCACTAAACTTTCCCGTTCAGTGAAATCGTAATACCACCGACTCCCTCCAACGGAAGACAAATTCCCCCCCACCCAAATAGTTCAAAACACATTTTTTTCTCCCCGTGCTCCCATCTCCCAAAAGGTTTCCAAATACATACATCAATCAAACCTTAGGAATTCTCTCTCTCTCTCTCTCTCTCTCTCTCTCTCTCTCTCTCTCTCTGTGATCGACACAACCGAAAATGGCTTCACCACTACCTATAGACACCGCGTGCACTCCCGCCCTGGGACACAGGTACCCAGAAAATACCAGCCACTCCTCCTTCCGCACTCCACGCATGCACAGCGGGATGAACGACGCGGACTGGATAGACCGCACGCTGTCCAAGGACTCCCACGCTATCTGGGGCTTCGTCATCTTCTGCTGCGACGACTACGCCGTCCCCGCCGGCGAGATATCCTCCCACCCTGCGTGGCAGAAGCTGCTTTCCGCCCTGCAGCTCCATGCCCGCAAGGGATTGGAGAGTTATAATGGATCTGAGCTGTGGGGGTCGTTCAGATTGACCGTGATTGAAGACGCTGCCACGCTGAAGAATGCTAGTACCGAGACTGTGAGGCAGGAATTCGTCAAGTGGGGGGAGACAGTGGTTGAACAGGAGCAGGGGGGAGGAATGGAGATGGGCGAGTCGCCTAGGTATCGGTATTGTGTTAGGGTCAGTCAGGATGTGCTTGACTGTTGGGAGGGAGACGAGGAGGGACACTTTGTCGATTTGATTTGGAGGGATTGGGAGAGGGATTGGGAGGTTTATCCGTCTTATCGTCTGAGCCGGCGCGCGGCGGATCGCGATGAAAATGATCATCTCGAGTCGGGCTCGGAGGGGGAGGAGATTGAGGGGTCGAGAAAAAAGGAGGTCGGGTGGATGAGGGTTTCGGTCAAGATTGTCGTGGTGAGCATGTACAGCAGCCTGACGGAATTCATGATTGGTATACGTGTTATAAGAGACCGCGGCAGGTTGTTTGGCACTAAAGATCTGCCACCTTGTTCAGATGAAGGAGCATCCTTTCCCCTACAATTTCCACCGCATTGGATCATCGTCACCACCCTTCCTGCGCTCCGATGCAGACAGCACGCGAGCTTGTGTCTTGATCCAAATTCAGAAACAAGACCTTGGTGCACTCGCAGTTACACGTCATTATGGTTCCCGGCTCGGTGGCGGTGATGTCGAGGCAGCAGCCAGATGGCTCTGCTTCCGTCACGGTTTTGTTGCGCTGGACGCAGTAACTGAAACCGGGCTGGAGAATGCAGTTGGTTCCTTCAAGTAAGCTCGGGTTCCACTCACGAAGCTGGCCGACTGTTGTCCCGTACGCGTACTCGACATAACCACGCGAGTTGATGTCCGGGACTCTCGGGTTGTAGTTTCTGTACTCGTAACACCCTGGGATTGTCCCGCTGGCCGTCGGAAGAAGCGGAGTGATTGTTGCCACAAATCCGGGATTTCCCATTGGCATCGCGATGACTGTGTTGACGGGAGCAGAGGTCACAGGCGGGTTGAGGAAGAACAAGTCCGCCAGGTCAAGTCCATTTGCCTCCGAGATGACAGCACATGTGTCTCCCACTTTCCAGGCCCAAGTCTGACAGTTCTCTGAGATGCAGAGGGTTCTGTTGGATGAAGCCGCCGCCGAAAATCCCTGACAGTAGATGTCCAGCGAGTTGGCAATGATGAGATTGTAAGTTGACACTGTCCGACGGCTTCACTTTGTAGGCTGATAGGGTGCCAGTGCAGCTGGGAGATGTTGTGATGGTGTTTTTTGCAGTCAGGAGAGACTTGTAGCAACCGTCGACACAAAGGGCGTTGGCACTGGCTTCATCCGGGATGGTAGCGCTGAGGGCAAAAGGGGTTTTAGCGACCTAAATTGCAATCTAGTTGTAACGAAACCGCTTGATCCGACTAACCTAAAAGCCACGCTGCTTGCGGTTCTTGCTGAGCCCTGGAAAGCCGATGTTGGAATAAGTTCCGTTGAGCTGCTTGTCATGAAATACCATCAAAAGGGCAATGTTTATCAGCATAGGGGATGGTGAGCTTCATCCCCAGTTCATCCTACTCTGGATATGACTTTAATGGCCTGGTACTGACGACCCCAGCCCAAGCTGGTCATGTGCCATTGAAATTGGATATCATCCGGCAAACGTTGGGTATTTTTTTATCAGGCCGCTCCGAGTAGACTTGATAAACCCTCCACGGCCGCTGATAAAACGTGTCAAAGTGATAAAGCTCTCGCAGCGCGCTGTACATGCTGGCCAGGGCCGACCGAACCGAAACTCTCATCAAACCCCGCCGGTCAGTGTGACAGTCCCAGCGATGGGTCCGGCTGCTGAGATGGCGAGCATTCAAAAACAGAAATACTCTCCCATATTCTTGGAAACCACGAGATCAAAGCGAGGGGACAATACCTCGGGCAATATCATGCCTGTGTCATTTATTCGGCACCACACCCGAGATTCACATATACTCCCCCGTAACCCCCTCACAAAATTCCCAAAACTCCTTTGCCCTCCCTGTCCCCCCCTCACCATCCCCCTTCAGCTTCCCACCCTCGACCAAGTCCTCCCTCACAAACTCCGCTACCCTTCCCCACGGCACGACATAACACCCGTTCCTCTCCACGTTAATCTCCTCCGACAACCCAGCAAACAGCTGCGTCGTGGCAGCCTTCTCGACGGGGTGAAAAAGCGGCCAAGCCAAATATTTCAGCATGGGCGTGTGCCTAAACAGATTAGTAGCCGCCGCGCCGGGGTTGAGCGACACCGACACCACAACCCGCTCTTGTTCCTTGTTCTTTGACTCCTGTTGTTGTCTAGCCAACTCGGCAGACAGGAAATAATTCCCCGTTTTGGAATTGGTGTAGTTCCTCGTAACATCCTTTGTCGGAGTTTGGATTTCGGACATGATTATACCTCCTTTCGGGGCGGAGAGCTCGATTACTTGGCTCGCTGTCCAGATGACGCGGACTGAGCCGGGTTTGCTAGCAGACAGAGAAGCGGTTGATTCAAGCAAGGGGAGGAGTAATCGGGTGAACAAAAAGGGACCGAAGCAGTTGGTGGCCAGCTGGAGGTCGTGGCCTTGCTTGGAGAGACTGCCGAGGGGCGGTTGGGAGACGCCGGCGTTGTTGAAGAGGACGTGGAGCTGGGATTCTTTTGATTTGAATGCGTCTGCGGAGGTTTTGATGCTGCTTAGGTCTGCGAGGTCTAGATGGAGGAATTCCAAGGTTCCGGTGGTGGTGGTGGTGGTGGTTGAGGATGCGGATTGAATTTCTTTGATGGCTTTGGCTGCTTGCTCTTCCGAGCGGCCGGCGATGTAGACGCGGCCATTCTTTTGGTAGAGGGTTTTGACGAGCTCAAAGCCGATTCCTGAGGCTCCGCCGGTGACGATGAAGACTTTTCCGGCCTGGGAGGGGATTTCTTGAGCGGAAAAGGTTGGTTTGGGTGGGAAAAACTGTGACCACTGTGCTTTGAACATGATGATGACGATGGTGATGATGATGATGATGTTGATCAAAGTCAAGTTTGGGGAAAGGGATAAGACGGGCCGCGCGGTTGGGGCTGGGGCGAAGAGGGGTTGAAGGATGAGCCTCCCTGTGGTGTTGGGTCCAGGTAAATATACCCCAGGGGTCAGTTGAGCAAGATTTTTTTTCAGTGCTACGTTGGGGCTCGTTCGGCCCTTTCTCGCCCATCCAACACTGGACGTGCTTACGTGGCGGTAGGTATCAGTCCCCAAAGTGCCCGGCCTTCGACACGGTGTCTGGGCAATGCCGCCCCCCATTACACGGTGTGTGAGGCGGGTGCCCAAGAAATGGAAGGTTGTACCGACTGCGCCGTAAACGCAATCAATCCCGCGCATTGTCCCGCTTGCGCAATGTCACGTTAACTGCCGAGACTAAGCCCTATGACTGGTCCCTTGATATTGCATACGAGCTATGTATACCTAATCTCGGAAACCCCCGCGATACCTCGGACAGTAGATACTCCACACGAGATTACCACTGATACTAAACATGACAGCCTCGATGTAAGCCCTGAGGTCCTTTGACAGCGCCGTGTTTCTCTTGGTCTTGTCCACAATCAGACGGTACTCGTCAACGTAATCCCTGACAATGTCAGCGCAGATCGCCTTGGCCTCCTCCTCCCCGACCGATCTCTCCTTCATGATGACCCAGACGGCGTTGAACACGTAATCCTGGCCCTGGCGCTCTGCTGCGTCCCTCTCCTTCTCCCACGAGTACAAGTCGTTTGTCAGTCCCAACACTGCATACCCCGGCCTGGCCAGTTCCATACAGATGTGCATTTCCTCATCTGGGATCGTGAGGGCCATGCCAAAGGTCAACGTGCCGAACCAGATCCTGTGAGCAGGTAGAAAAGTCAGCCGTGGTGAGAGAGGAAAAAGAAATGCATGTGGAAAACTTACAGCTCTCCCGAGTCAATGACGCGAGCTGGGATATATTCTTGCAGTGTATCAAACGGCTTCAACCTGGTTCGGGAAGCAAGCTGCACGAATCTAGCCCAAGCCTTCATGCTGGTCTTGGCGCGAGCCGGGTCGATGGCCATCATCTCGGCGAATGCCTGAGCCTGTAATCTCTTCTCCGGACGCAGCAAGCTCACGTCTCCACGGTTCAAGCCGTAGTCCAAAGCGCCAGCGCCCTCACCCTCACCCTCAAAGGCCTCGAGCATCTCGGCGCCTTCCACTCCCCGGTCAAGCCGCTTGAGGTCGAGGGTTTCCATCTCGTCGTCGTATAAAAAGGCAAACTCGTTGGCGTACGAGATGGTCTCGAGTCTCTCGGGGAGACACTCAGGCACAGTCACCCGGACGAAACTGAATCGCTTACCGAGGTTTCCATTGTAGCCTCGATACAGAGGGGAGACGTGTCTGTCCCAGTCCCGCTGCGCGCGGAGGCTGCCGAGGATCTCGCTGAAGGGGTCTTTGTGTACGCGGAGAGGAATGCCGTCGGCGAGGCCGTGTGTTTCGTAGAGACTGGGATCGACTTGTTCTGAATAACGAAACTCCATGATGCAGAACTTAAACTGGACTGGTTGCGTCTCAGACTTGGATTACCGGTTCGAGAGACAAGACTTTGAGAGGTCACAAGCATAGAGACTGCCAGTGGGGCTTTATCTCAACACGCCTACGTGCACTTCCGACTGGGTACCTACCTACCTATCTGCCTACCTACATAAAGTGGATATCGGAGACTCTCGCTCCCTCGAGGCGTGACGGCCTTCCTGAAACCGATGTGACTTGCTCACCACGTGAATCACGATGTTGGATCCAGACAGCGTACGGGACTTGAAGATTTTACGAGGGTAATACGGCTTGTTGGTCCGACTTTTCTGGGCGGTAACAATCAAGACGAAGATGAGTACATACCTACACCGACGCTAAGCATGGGAGAGGCGTCAAATAAAGTGTCCCATCTTCCTGGACCATGGATCCCGTAAGGCGCAGGCGGGCGTAAGGGTACAACGGCCCGTTGCGACTTACTAAATCGAGTCTAGGCTCCGATTTTACGCCTCCGGGAGTTTCTTTCCTTGGAGTCCCGATTTTCCGCTGCGGCGCAGAAAGGTGCCGTGCTTATTCCTATCGGCTGTGGCTCGTAGGTGCTGCATTGTGATGGGCGGGGGTGGCGGAGGCGGGGGGGATTTACCTCCACACTTGGCATACCTCTCAGGCTATGTTCGGCCTCTGACTTTTTCATGAATGTGAAATACTTGCCCCTAGTTAATGTCGAGTTCACTCCAGAGCGTTCTCCGCCGCCGCTGCCGTTTCTTCTCGTCAATAACCAGGAAAGAAGTTGCCCATCATGATCGTCGTCCTCCTTACCGCCTGGCTTCTCTACTACTGCGGAGTGATCATCCACCGTCTCTACTTCTCCCCCCTCGCAAAGTTCCCCGGATCCAAGCTGGCGGCGGCGACGGGATGGTACGAGTTCTACTACGACTACTGGCTCGAGGGGAAATACCTCTTCGAGATCGAGAAGATGCACAAAAGATACGGGCCCATAATCCGAGTCAACCCGGACGAGCTGAGCATCCGGGACGCCGACTTCTACAACGAACTCTACGTCACCGAAAGCAAGCGGCGCACAAACGCCCACGAGGTCTTTTGCAAGGGCATCGACTTTGACGGATGCCACCTCCTGACGACGGATCACGACCTGCACAGGAGGCGGCGCAAGCCCCTCGAGCCGTTCTTCTCTCGTCTGGGGATCTCTCGCCTTCAGCCGATGCTCGCCGAGGTGGCGCTGCATCTCGAGTCTCGGATTAGGGACTTGAAGGGGAGCAACAAAGTGATCAGACTCGACCACGCGTTTTCTGCCTTTTCGGGGGACATCATCGGTCGCATCTGTCTCGACGACGGGAAAGCGGAAGGCCGCTTCCTCGACGATCCGAATTTCTCTCCAGAGTGGTACGATGTGATCCACGCGATCGTGCGGTCCATCCCTCTCTTCACTCAGTTCCCGTTGATTATCCAAATCTTGAGCCTGATACCCGAACGGGTTCTTCTGTGGGCGTATCCCCGAGGCCAGATGTTTAACATCTTCAAGCAGGTATGTGCCAGTGTTTTGCTTTTTTGCCGTCCGAGATGGTTTTGAAAAGACGCTGAAAGTTTGTCCGACTCGGTGATTAAAGAGGGCAAAAGACCACATCCGTCGCGCCATGGCAAATACCCCCAAGAAAGAGGACAAAACTCTTCACGAGACGTCCTCTCTCTTTCACCACATCGTCGAGAGCGACATGCCCGAGTCCGAAAGGTCCGAGGAGCGGCTCGCAAAGGAAGCTCAGGTCCTCCTCGGCGGCGGCACGGCCAGCACCGCGCGCACCATCGGGTTCGCCTCCTTCTACATCCTCTCCCAGCCCGACCTGCGCGCCAAGCTGGAAGCCGAGCTGCGAGAGCCCATGTCCGACTGGCCCGCTCGCGTCCCGACCTGGGCAGAACTGGAACAGCTCCCGCTCCTGCAGGCAATCATCAAGGAGTCCCTGCGGTTGAGCTACGGCGTGATGCACCGTCTCCCCCGCGTCTCACCGGACGCGCCCATCCGGTACAAAGAATACACCATCCCTCCGGGGATACCCGTAGGCATGTCGGCCTACCTGCAGCACTCCGACCCGGGCGTGTTTCCCTCGCCCGACCTGTTCGTCCCCGAGCGCTGGTTTGCAGGGAACGTAACCCCGGCCATGAACAAGAGCTACGTTCCCTTCTGCAGGGGCTCGAGAAACTGCTTGGGAATGAACCTGGCCATGGCGGAGATGAGTCTGATCCTGGCTGTGCTTTACCGCCCCAACGGGCCAGAGTTTGAGCTGTTCGAGACGGACGAGAGCGACGTCAGGCAGGCTCACGATTTTCTGATTCCGCTTCCAAAGTTGACGACCAAGGGGGTGAGGGCGTTGGTTCGTTAGTGGGGGCGGGAGACGGTTGTGAATATGCCTTGCCAAGTAATTCTGCAATTAAATGTCATCAATATATTGCCGAACCCTCCCCTCAGGCTGCCCACCGAGGCGACCATCTAAGGCCCCTACCGAGATACGTGCATGCGTGAGTTGGACCAAGCCTGATCTACATAGAGATGACATGCTGCATGTGTTCAACGCTGGACCCCTTGGGTGCCTAGCAATTATCTAGTGTCAGCCATGCATGTGATGGAGATGGCCCGAAGTCCGCGGACTAACTTCCCGATTGGTCATATACATACCTACCGTACAGTACCTCGACTGATTGGATTGATATACACCAGGCGTAGCATCCTGCGGCACAGCCGTAACATCCAAAACCCGTTGAACCACGGGTGTCGATCTTGACTCTGCATGATTATGAGTGGAAATGTTTCGGTCGTAATTAAATCCCAACTGCCGAAATAATTAATTTAGACCACCATCTCACCCTCTGAGCCGCAGCCCTACATAAATCGGTCGCTTCTCAACCAGTAAAAACGTCCTCAGATCCTCCCACTGCAGCCTCTTGCCGGCGTCGGAAGACGGCGTAAACTCAAAGTTCCAGAGCAGCTTTGCCAGGATCAGCCGCATCTCGGCCCAGGCCAGGTTCTGGCCCAGACAGCTTCGCGGCCCGACGGTGAACGGCTGCAACGCATGACGCGCATCGTTAAAGAACGGGGACTTTGGATCAGCACTGGCATCGGGCAGCCAGCGTTCGGGGAGAAACGATTCGGGTCGATGCCAGAGCTTGGCGTCGCGGTTGATGGTGTACGCTTGGATCGAGACGGGCGTGCCGCCGGGAAGTCTGACTCCGCATACCGTTCCTCCCCCCCGCGGAACCCTCCGCGGGAGAACCCACGGAATCGGCGTGCACAACCTCAAACCTTCGGTCACGACCGCGTTGAGATATGCGAGATTCTGCAGCGCGTTGAGCGAGATCCCGCTTTCCCCTCCCTGCTCAAATTCCCGACGGACTTCATCCTTGACCTTGCCCAGAACCTCGGGGTTTTGCGTCAGGTAATTCATGATGCCGCCCAGAGCCGTGGCCGTCGTCTCGCTCCCCGTAGTCACCAGTATCATAAACGTGACATTTATCTCGTCAAGGGGCAGCGCCAGTCCGCCGTTCTCCCCGTCGTCCTTTCGGATCATGCTGGACATGATATCCGGCCGTTCCATCTCGTAGTTGAGGCGGCGGCGCACCTTGTCGACAATCTGCTGGTAGTGGTCCTTCTGCATCTTCTTGAGCGAGGGCGGGATGCACTTCATCAGAGCCCACTCGAGCCAGGGGTAGAACCGCGCAGAGGCAACCCAGGTCGCGGCCTCGACGCTCTTGAAGAGAAGCGCGATCCAGGGGTGGTATTTGGAGTCTTGGAGGCAGTCGAAGGACTCGCCGAAGCCAAGGTCGCCGAATATGTCAAAGGTGGTGAAGTTGAGCCACGGCCAGATGTCCAGTTCCACCCTCCCCGCCTTCTCGGCCTCGCCGCCGGCCGCTTTCTCTCGCAGCCGTTCGACCAAAAGGTTGGCGTAGCGGTGGATGAACTGCTCCTGGGCTTTCAAGGCTCTCGGGGTAAAGCCCGGAGCGAGAGCTTTGCGCATGCGGGCGTGATAATCGGGATCAATGGCGCTGAGGAGGGACTCTGGCTGGCCCGGCTGTCTGTTCCACCAGATGTGATCCTTCAGAAAAGGGGGCGAACCGGATCGGGTCTGGAGAATGTCGTTGTAGGCGTCCGGGTCCGCAAAGGTGACCTCGTCGGGCGCGATGCGCAAGACGGGGCCGTACTGTCTGTGCAGTTTTTGAAAGTCGTGCACGATGGTCCCTTTTAGAAGAGCCCGTACGAAGGGGAGGCGGGATGCCCCCCAGCTGCGGGGGCCAGGAATATGGGAAAGGGGGTGAAAGTAAACATTGTAGATTGCACGCAGCAATTGGTACTGTTTGTTTATGGCTTGTTAGATCACCTCAAGACACGTTTTGGAAGTAACGGTGTTGAGTCTGACATACCGTCACAACACTCAGCAGAGTGGTGGTGATGACCGTCATTGCTGAAGCCATGGTACCAATTTTGTCGCCGTAACGCAGTCGTTGCGCGATGCGCGGGGAAGCAAAGCAGGTCGTGAGCGTGGGATTGCTTGCCCCTCCTCCAGGATCGAAGCGAGTTAAAGGCGAAAGGTATGTAACATCCTGTCGTTGTCAGCATGGACGGTCCAACCGCCCGTCTTCCCCGCCGCGGCCCCCCTTGCTGTCCGATTGGTCACATTCTTATCCCTGGGCCGCAAAGCTGCAGAAGGGAACTCGACGCGCCGAAAAAGCACATCTCCTGGAGAAACACCCCCGTGTAAGCTTATCAAACTCTCCTGGGAACGCGGCCAGCCAAAAGACCAAAAGGGGGAAGGTTTGCTTTCATCTCACCGGCTGCTGCCGCTTTCTTTTTCTTTTCTGTATCCTCTTCACCTCTTGGCCGTTTCTTTTTCTTGATCTTCAAGAGGGCTCGCTCTGCCTTGTTGCACCCTCCTGCCTAATCATGGCTGCGGCGTGGGCTGGGACGGGAGCACTTCCTCCTCCTCCTGGAATTGAACCCAACTTCATCGACCCGCCAAGCCAGGTGCAAGGCGATGTTGCCCTTCACGGAGTGCTCCTGACTCTTGCCACTCTAGGTATCGCCATGAGGTTTTACACCCGTCAATTCATTACCAGGAGCAAATGGGGACTAGATGATTGTGCGTTGACGTCTTCTTTCATATCTTCTCCCGGCTGCTGACGATGGTGTTTTAGTGTTTTGTTTCCTCTCATGGGGCATGAGTCTGGGGTTTTCAGCGTTAATGTTCAAATGTTTCGAATACGGCATCGGACGTCACATGTGGGACACACCGGCAATCTGGCTGACGGATGCCTTTAGGTGGTTCACCTTTGCCTCATACCTATACATCCTGCTCAGCCTTGCCGTCAGACTCACCTTTCTTTTTTTCTACTACCGCGTCTTTTCCCACCAGGGAACAGTCAAGTATGTTCTCATCGGGGCGATTATCGTGTTTTCGGCCTTGAACCTTGGTGTTTTCTTTGCCACCTTGTTCAACTGCAACCCCAGGGAAAAGGCTTGGGATCAGACGGTGCCGGGGAAGTGCATCAACCCAGAGATTCTCCCATGGATTTCCGGCGGCAGCAGCGCCCTGGGAGATGTTTTTGTGCTACTTCTTCCGCTGCCGGTCCTGTGGGGCCTCAATATGGATCTGAAGAAGAAAGTGAGGGTTCTCGGCGTGTTTGGCTTGGGTCTCTTGTGGGTTCCTCTCCGGCCTTGTCCGTGCGGAAAAGTCTGAGTGCTAAATAAGTTGTCCTTGCAGCTCATGCGTGGCAAGCCTGGTTCGGCTAGGCATGATCCCCCTCCTGAGGAGCAGCTTCGACGCGACTTGGAATATTGCATCGCTTTCCAACTGGGCGTAAGTTGTTCACAGACTCTGCTTCCCACCCTCGACCCAATTTCTTGTGCTAACCGAGATTCGACTTGGCAGAACACTCGAAGTAAATATCGCCATACTCTGTGCGTGCTTGATGCTGCTGCCCGCGTTCCTCGAGCGACACCTCCCCGCGGCAATCAGGGCTCCCTTCTCCCGTTTCTGGGACTGGACATTGAGTGCTATTTCGAGAAAGACGGACGGCGGCAGCCTGTCGTGGAGAATACCTGGGACCGCGAGCGGCGCATCATCAAGGCCGAGCAAGAAGTTTGGAAAACCTGGGAATAACAATCCGTCCGACTCGGAGAGCACCGACAAGATACACGCTTGGGTCGAACCCAAGGCGGCAAATGGGTTGGACTTGGAGGGGCAGAGGATGGAGTCTGCTCGGCGGGCATGATGTCGCATTTCGGGATCGAGGGATCAGGGCATTCTGGTTTGTCGAGGGGACCTGGAGTAACCTGGAATATGCCCAGTTGAAGAATTTGCTTGGGAGCTCGGCGTTTGACATGGCACCCAGGCGGTTCATGCTTTCGTGGCCGACCACTGCAAATTCAACCTTTTGTTGCTCACTGAGGAGTCGAGGAGTTTGTGCAAGGGAAGGGCGAACGAATGTGGTTCCGGCTTCGCCTCTGGCCGATTGCTTTCCAAGTTATTGCAAAAGAACAAATAAAGTTTCTAATTCTTTGGATAACTGAATGACCCATCCAAACCCAAACTCAAAAGAAATGTCCAACTCTTCACTGCTTTCCCAAACATCAACCAAGCATCACCATTGCAACCGAGAAAAAGAAACAACAGACGCAGACGCAAGAAATTGCGCGCCGTTCAGTTGCGGCCCGTGCCGCCCACGCACAGACAGGATGCTCCTCTTGAACATGATCCCCGTTGAGTTCTTTGAGGGTACGGCCCTTGATGTGGGTTGGGGTTGGGACGTCGACGCCGAGCTTCACGATATGTATTCTGTCCTCAAGTACATGCAAAAATAGTGCCAAGCTTCTAGAAAACTGAACCCGGCACATGTTTAGCCGCCGAGACGTCACAGACGGTGCAACGGTGTCCCCCGGTTAAAACCCATACAGCAGCTGCCGAGATATTTAGGCAGTTGGAGATGCCAATCATGGCAGCATCGTCTTGTTAACCTCCATGGAAGAAGCATGGGGGTTTCAAGTGCAGGCCACGTTGCCAAATGCCTCGAACCAAAAGTTGACATAACCCTCCTTCTTCTTCCCCATGTCGAAATTTTGTCGAGAATAACTTTCATCAAAACGACACTAACATCCAAAAAATGGCGTGGGGTCAGCTTTCCCTCACTCGCATGCTCCTCTTGGGGCTCATTGCCCCCTTATCTGCGGCCCACGCGGCGGACAGCAAGTCCGAAGCACCCCAGAAAGGATCCAGCGAGGGCCTGGCGTACGAAGAAATCCAAAAAGTCCAAGTCTACGCCGACAACTCAACAACAACCCCCGGCGTATCCCCGCCCACCGAGGGATGGTGGCGGTCCAAGATCTGCTCCGAGTCCGGATCGTACTGCGTCTACACCAACCGCAAGGTAGCCAAGGGCCGCGGCATCGCCCTGGTGACCAAGTTTGAAGAATTCCAAAAAGTCGAACGGGTCGAAGAACACCTCAACCACGGCGACAACCGCTACGAGGAGCCGGCTTCCTTCGCCGAGACGGAAATCCTCGAAAAGGGCCCCGGCATCACGGCCACCAAAACAATCCGCCGCGGCAAGCAAATCATGTCCTGGTCTCCCGTCCTCATCGTCCACAAGGACTTCTTCGACGACGTGGTCAAAAAGAAGGAACGCACCCGCCTCCTCGAAGCCGCCGTCAATTTCCTCCCGGACGCAACCCTGGCGTCGTTCAACAAGCAGCGCGTCCGCCCAGGTGAAACCTCGGCCCAAAACAACCCGCGATCGGTCGAAGAGATCCTCTACGCCCACCCCTTCGAAATCGACCTCGGGGCGGGCTACCGCCAAACCCACTCCTCAAAGCACTACATCAACTACCCCGAAGTCTCCCTCTTCCAGCACGACTGCCGCCCCAACGTGGCCTTTTACATCGACTCAAACATGTACCACCGCACCACAGCCGCGCGAAAGATAAGCGAAGGCGAAGAAATCTCCATCTCCTACATCGACCCCTTCGACCCGCGCAAGGACCGGCAGGAGTGGGTAAAGCGCTACCGCGGGCTCAACAAACCCTGCCCTTGCTCCTCGTGCACGCAAAAGAACAAGCCGGACCTGATCAAAGCCCACGACCAGAGGATGGACGAACTAACCAAGATCAGAGCGGAGCTGAGAAACCACGACAGCAAAAAGGTCACCATCCCGCTCATCGATCGGTTTTTGAAGCTGTACGAGGAGGAAAAGCTGCACACCAAGCTGGCCGAGGCGTACGAGCTGGCCGCGTTGAATTACAATTACCTGGGCGAGGACAAGAAGGCCAAGAAGTATGCCGATCTGGCCGTGCAGGCTGGGATTGTGGAGGGAGGGAAGGACAGCAACGACGTTATCGCCATGAGGGTTATGGCCAGCGACGTTACGGGGCACTACAGTTATCGGTTTAGTTTGAAGAGGAGGGGCCAGTGAGCGGGGGAAGCAGCTTGCAATGGAGGGAGGGACATACCTAGTGTTGATTGGATAGGGATATTATTGAAAATATTTGTTATTTTGCTTTTTTTTGCTTTTTTGCTTTTTTGCTTTTTTGCTTTTTGCTTTTTTGCTTTTTTGCTTTTTTGCTTCCTCCTGCTGTGTTGCTCGCTGTTTTTCTGTCATGATGTCCAAGACCAGTGTAGTGATTTCCGAGCATGTCAGTCCCATCTCCTATGACACACAGTCATTCTTGGTCTTCCTTACGGGGGGGAAATTACCATGAATAACGAAACGTGTTGAAGAATCAAACTATAGAAATTACATAACCTCTGCCAAATGAGCTGTACAAAAACAAACAACATCATCTGGGTAAATCAATTCCCTAACTCCACGTCCACCCCGCCATCCCAATCGCAGCAGACCCCCACCACATAAACAGCTCAAAAGCAGGCGACGCAGCCCTGAACCCATAAAGCGAAACCCCCTGCCAGATGGGCCAGACAACCGGACTCCCCCTCTCCCCGCTCTCCTCCCTGCTCCTCACCCTCCTCGCCAGCCTCTCCGCGCTCCCCATCGTCCTCAACGGAACCGTACACCCCGTCGCGGCCATGTTCCCCGTCATCGGGCTGTTGATAAACCCAGGCGTAACAGGCAGCACATTGATACCCCACTCCGCCCCGGCGATGGAAAGGTTCCTCGCCAGAGACCCCAGGTAAGTCTTTGTCGCGCCGTAAAAGATGAAATTTGCAGGGGTGAAATATGACGCCACCGAGGAGAGGACGACGATGGACGGATTGTAATCTGCCGAGGGAAACGCGCGACGGCGGGATCGCATGAGGTCGAACGAGTGGAGGATGAATGTTTGCGTCGCCGAGACGTTTACCTGGAGGATCCTAGAGCCGAGGGTTGCGATGGAGGATGGGGCGGAGGGATCAAGGACGAGAGATTGGGGTTGAGCGGCAGGGAGAGCAGGGATGTGTCCATCTGACGAAGAGGAAGGAGGGAGGAGGACGCCGCTTCGGTGGCCTGTTACGCCTGCTGCTGCTATGGCTACGTCTATGCCGCCGTGTTCGGTGTCGAGCTTTGTGAGGAGGGCGCTGAGGGTTGCAGCGCTCCCTCCGTGATCCAAAAAGTCTATGGAGTGGATTTCGGTTGTGACTTTGTCGGCTAGGGTTTGAGCTTGTTCGGCGACCAAGTTGAGACGGGGAATGTCTCGCGCGATGAGGACGAGGTGCGTGTTTGGCGCTTTGGCGTACTCCAGAGCTAGGGCGGCGCCGATGCCTGAGTTGGCACCTGTGATGACTACACAGCGGCGGCGAGGAGGGCCGCTTTTGTTCCTGTTTGCGATCCAGGTGATGAAGTGGACGATGGGGTTGAAAGTTGTCTTTATTAGGCCGATTGGGAGGATAACAGCCACCGAGACGGCAAGACTAACTGCACCGGTGGCGACGGTTCCTGCTGACAGGGAGATGTTGTAGATGGCGGTGGAGAGGGATGGGATTGATCTCCACGTTTTGTAAGGGTAAATTGCGAACGATCGGTACTGGTTGATCTTGTGAATCTCGGCCGAGATGGGGTCGATATCGGCTGGAAGCACGATTTTGGACCGTTTGGTTTTGGGTGCCATGTTTACTGCTTAGCAGGAGAAAGTCTGGCAACTGTCCACACTCACTGTAGACACTGACGGGGCTTCTTCCGCATCAAATAGTCTCCCTCCTGCAGCTTGGAAGTAGGAGGGGTCCAGTTATGCCAAGAGAAGCCCGCATTTCTTTTTCGTTTTTCCCTCAGTCAGCACTGCTCGCAGTTCCTGTGCCGCCTGCAAGGGATGCTTGGCACCAATGTCGTGAGACGACAGGTCAATGAGTGCCGCGTTCTCCAATCCGCTCACTCTTTCTCCCACCCCCACGGAATGGTGAGGAGCCGATTGGGGAAGAAGCCGCATGAGTCGGGCGACTACCTGAAGAAGAGACGCAAGGACCCCGCACACCGTTTTGGGGTTGAGATGGTGTTGGCAGTGCGGTATATAATTTCTCAGCCATGATGGAAACCGCGGCCGCAAGTTCAATGCTAACGATGACTGAAGAAAGAAGTTGAATATCGAGGGAGATGACACGCGAGTCTATGTGAGTCGCCTGGATATTATGGTCAAAATATACGAGCGTGGGTTGCAAGCCATCAGGCCCTTTCTCTTCATGAATCATATCGTAGATACATTGTCAAGTTGCTTTTTGAGCCTTAGCCTATCTTTGCAACTTGTGATCCCCGACACTTCTACCAGTCGTTAAAACATCTTTATACCGTCTGTTGTGCAGCTGAGTCCATTGCCGGATGAAGATCAAGATGGAAGAAGCGGTTGAAGCCGGCGCCACCGATATAATCCGAAAAAGGTTCACCTTCAACGAATCCGCGCTTCTCATAGAGGACGAGTGGCGCCTCAAAGTGAGGTCCAGTGCCGGTTTCGAGACTGAGCCGGGACATGCCGCGAGCTTTCGCTTCCGTGATGATGTGTTCCAATAGCGCACGCGCAATCCCTTTGCGCAGATGATCCGGATGAGTCCGCATCGACTTGAGCTCACCGGCGCCGTCCGGTAGTGCCTTGAGCGCGCCCACGCCCAACACCGACTCCCCATCGCGGACCGTCCAAACTGTAATCTCTGGCTTCTGCAGTCCCGAGAGATCGAGCGCAAAACTCGTGCCAGGCGGGGAATTCGTACGCATGCTGGCGAGATGAATAGCTAAAAGCTCGCGCGTCGCGGGGCAGGTGAGGTCGTCGATGACTATATGCATTTTGAAGAAAAATTGAATTATTTGTGTGGTGGTGATATAACTCAGGCGAGGAAGAAATCTCTCAGTCAGCAGACGAAGCCCAGTAGATAGCTTGCATCCTAAAGCTAAGCCCCACTTGGTAGGGAGATGGGTGGGCCTTCCTGCATACATACCTCATGCGTCTGTCGCTGTCCTCTCCGAATTGTGATCCTGGACCTTTTTCGTGTCTTCACTTCCGGCTTTGCTTTTCACATCCCCACCCTTCCTGGGAAGCTGTATCTTAATTTTCCCACTGGCATCTCCAGAAGTCTCAAGAAGTTGTTGGTTGAGATGCTTTCGTACCAGGTGCTCGTCGGGCGGGCCCATCACACCAGGTTGAAGTCGTGCACATCTGATCAAACCCGAAATGATCTCGGCGACAATGAATCCGCACAGCTCTTGCTCCTCCTCGGCGTCTTGCTTCCCCAACATGGCTTTGGTCTCCTCAGGCATGTTATTCCGGCGCATTGTTGTAATTTCTTGGAGAATGTGCCGGAGAACAGGTTCAGGGCACCTGCTCCTGTCGCCAGCCAATTCCTCCTTACGGACATACCGGCGGGTGACATCTGTCGCACCGTCGACGCTAAACGCAATGCAGTAGCCGAGTTTTCTTTCCCAGCCTGATCGGACCGCGTTAGCTCCCGGTTATAAAAACCCCAAAACTCACAGGTCTCTGTTTACTCACCTTCACAGTACAGCGTGGGGCTGTCCCATGCTTCGTTGGCAGGGTCGACGTGAATCCACCTCCGTTGGTGTTCGGAGAAAACCTCGAGGAATACGTGATCCTCACAGTTCCACACCCATCGTGTTCTTGCGCCCAGAGCGCGGCAAAATAAACCAAAGCAGTTGGCCCACTCGGCACCGCGGCCTCTTCTCGTTTGCAATAGATTCCAAGGGTCGTTGAGTCGTGAGAACCGCTCATACTGCCTGCATCTGAAATCCATGCATCTGTACAGCTCGCAGCGTCGTGCTCCCCACGCCAGTTCCTCAGGCGTCGGTGGTGTCAGGCCTTGAGACGTGGCTGGACTCAAGCATGTTCCGCACGGCGGGTTATCCACCCAAGTGAAGAACGACCGTTTGAACCAGCGAAGAAGGCTTCTTATCACACAATCCTGATATGACCATTCTGGCGCACGATTATCTCCCATGGACTTTGCCTCGGCCAGCAGGGCCTGGCTTTCCTCCTCTGCTTCTGCGTATATTCGGTTCAAATTAATCAGCCTCAGACCCTCACCCATCAGTGCCGGGTCCTCCCAGCGGACGGGGGTGTGACTGACGCCGAGGAGCAAGGCACGGAACTTGTGTACTTGCTGCTCGTGGACTGCAGGAGGCCGAGGTAAAACATCACTGACGCGGCAGGATGCATATGAAGGCAAGCTGTGGTGAGCATCACTGCAATTTGGCTTTTTGGTCGAGAGTCTTTTGCCAAGCCTGGATCTGAGAAGCTCCTTGTATTGCTTTGTCATTTCCCGAGCCCACGGGTCTGTGTGGGATAGCTTTAATGGCGTCTCCAAGATCTGGGCACAATATTTCCTTTCGGCGGGCTGTCGCGCAGTAGGAAGTCGCGGGGCCTGTCGGGTTCGGCACTCAATGTCCTCGAAAATGGATTGGAATGGTACAGCAATTGCCGTCCCTGCCCGAGGATCACCGGCGACAATATGGCCATACAGTGCACCTGTCGCGGCGTTAACAATCCAGGAACCGCAGTCCCCTACCTCCAACGGCACGAGGAAGGAGACCTTGAACGCTGACAGGAATTGAGAGCCGAGCGGGTGACGGGAGTAGATCGGCGTTCCGGATATCCTGCCTTCAAATACACCTCTTGCGGTGAGCGCTAGCACCTTTTCGCCACTCGGGTTGTACTTTATGAAAGCTTGAACATTCATGGTAGCAAGACTCCCACGGCGAAGGAGGTCCCGATGCATGATCTCGTTCACATTGTGGTGAACCGGATGGGTAATTTCGACGAGTGCGTAGTCAAGATTGTAGTCCTGGTCGGGGTAGTCGAATGAAGTGAGAAAAGGAGGGCCCAATCCAGATCCGGAACGGTTGTAAGATGGTTCATCCAAAATTGTTGGCTCTTTACCAGCCGTTCTTTCAAGCCGTGGGTCTATCATAGAAGCGTCGAAATCGCCACCCATATCACCGTCTTCTTGAAAGTCACTGGCATTGAACCCGTCGATCTCAATGTCATCATCTGCTTCACTGCCGCTCGGTTCCATTGGTGGGTGGAGGCCATCACCCGGCGAAGAGTTGAAGACATGTCCAGCAGTGGTGTAGAAGAACCTATCGCCGATCTGAATGATGCCGCCGACAGTAGCAGGGGTAGCCGAGTTCCCAACGAATATCCGCATTCCAGAGCGATGTGTAGCGTAACCGTCCGAAGTGAATGCTTCAACCGTGCATGCCGAGATTCGACCGTTACCGCTTGCCAATGCTACGAGCTGCTGAAAGTCCGGAGCCTTGGGCATGTGAGCAGTCTTCATGCCCAAATACCCGTCAAGAAGACCGCTCTCCGCAATAACGCTTTTGACCTCCTTGCGGTGCGCGGCGATATCGCAGCAGAAAACAATCGTTGGGTTGGCCGTTTTGGGTGATTTGCCAAACATGTAGATGGACCATGTCACCCAGGTGGAGATTGGCTCGACAGATCGGTCTAGGTACTCCTTGATATCGGGCGCTATTTCGTTGAATGCCTCTCTCGCAGGTCCCGTCGCCTCCCAACAACTGACTTTGCCGATTTTTTTTATGAAGCGGCCAACCGACCTCTCAGGGTCTGGCCAAGCCGCTTCTTTTCTCTCGGACCATTGCTTGAAGGTCAAGAGATCGGAAAGCCCGGTGGTTGTGCGGGATATTAGATCAGAAGACCTAAACGTGGTTTCCATGATTTTGAGCGTGGGACATTGAATCCAACCACGAGTTGAGTGTTTGATCCTGTTGATTGCATGTATTTGCCGGGTGCTGAAGTGATAAGATTTAGGGCGCGGTGATGATCAAGGCCTTGACAGGGGAAAGGCCGTGTTAATAATGAATCGGTGTCGCTGGCTGTACAGGAGCTGCTGCAGTGCTTTACAAACCTTTTGTCGCCCATGCCGAGTCCAGGCTCGCTCGGGTGACGCGGACGTGCGGGGTTCTCGGTTGAACCGTCGTTGCAGGAAGGGGAAAAGGGGCTGAGCAACCGAACGAATCCACGATGGTTGGCCTCCATGGATTGCCCCACGAAGCTGCATTCGTCATCAGCAAAAACAAATGTAGATCTAATATCATTCTAGCAGATGACAAAAGGTCCGCTACCTAGTATTAGTAAAGTCCAACGGCGGCAGTTGACATTGAATGAAAAGGCGCCAGGACTGGACGTACCTGGTTGATCACCAAAATGGCGAACTCAGCGGAAACCCCAAACATCCCACACCTTAACCACAGCGTCCTGGACCTGCCACTCAATGAGGCAACCAAGACCACCATTTCCAGAGCATTATGGGACCACAATACCATACCCTCCACAACCCAACGCCTTTACTCCTCCAAACCCCACATCAACTTGAACCCCTATTTCCACTACTACACCAAACAATGTCAGCACGCCCTCCACGATGGAGGCAGGCACGTCGCAACCCGCACCCACGCCGACATAATATCCTGCACCGCAATGCTGAAAAGCGACATGTCCCGGGCTGACATTCACACCTCCCTCCACTCCAAACTTACTTCCTCCCACCCAAACGCCAGCGAAATGATCTCCAACTCCATCGACCTCTCCGCCTCCCTCCTTCTCATGACAAACTTCGGTTCCTACTCGTACGGATTCTCCGGCAAGAATTGTTTATCCTGGGGCTCCCCGCCACAACCACAAGCTTCATGTCAACCCGAACCACAACCTCAATCCCTCCGCTCCTTCCTCCGCACCTACTTCACCCCTCCTCCCTCCTCCTCCTCCTCCTATGGCTCCCCACATCCAGACAACCACACAAAACTCGAAAAGATCTTCAAGGCATCCAACCTCTCCCGCATCGCCAACCTCTCCGTAACCTGGACCGACAACCTAGCCGACCACCTCAGGCTGACAGACGACGACACCCGCGTGCACATCTTTCATCACGCCTCCTTTTTACAAGCACAGAACCAAGAAACGTGCTTGTTCCCGCCGGGGTTAGTAGAAGAAACACTCAACACTCTAGCTCTCCTGTTCCCCTCGTCCGATCTTGAGACAAAACGGTGGCTCGATGGAATCCTTCCAACCCTCAAAAACGGCAGGACTGACGGAGAAGCGGGGGAGATCGATATGAGAGTTACTCAGTGCGGCCGACTAAAAACGGACGATAGACAAATAGATCGGTTCAGGTTCTGGAGGGACCGACTGGTCATGCTGAAACAAGTCTTTGACGAGGCTCAACCAAAGACAATACGACAATGGTGGTACGATTCCCGGAACGGTGTCCAGTGGTACACTTTTTGGGTGGCGGTGATGGTCTTGGTGTTGACGGTGGTCTTTGGTCTCATTCAGAGCGTCGAAGGGGCGTTACAGGTGTATGCCTCCTTTCGGGGGATAACGCACAACGGCGGTGAGGGTGGCGGCGGGGAATAAAAACGACAGAAAGAAGAGCGAAAAGACAGGAACTAACAATACTGCATTATTCTATACGTTCTAGACTCATCCATCGTGATCTATACAAGCCAATCCCCACCTAGCAACCGTGTGATGCAGGATGATGCCAAGCTAAATGTACAACTTCGACCCGTGGTACTTGGTATTCTTCTTGTACGAGTCTTTGCTGTCAACCGACGCAAGGTTGATGGTGTTATCCAGCGTGCGTTCAGGGAAGCCCTCGAAGGAAACGGCATACTTGGCAACGGAGTGGGCGACGAGCTAGATAACACAGTCAGCATTTCCTTCACAACCATAAACGCGGGTGCAGGACTCACCTTGGTGTTAGTCTCCCAAGCGGCAACGTTCAGGTTCTCTATATTGTCACAGAGCGAATGATAGCAAACATCATACGGAACACCGGCCTCGCCACCAAAGGCAGCCGCTTCCGATTCGGTCTTGATGCCCTCCGCACCGGTAGCAATACCGCCGGCGGGAATACCGTGCCGAATAAACCCATCATAGTCGCTGCGGCCGTCAAAGGGGATGAAGGTGTAATTGAGGCCGTGCTCGGTGTACCAATCGACATACAAGTCTCTGAGCGCCTGGGACCCAACAGGGTTGACATTGTCCCGTGCATCGTACACCTGGTACGCAAAGTTGGGGCTGGCCAACATGTCGTAGTCCATGAACAGGCGGATCTTTTTGTTCTCTTCAGCCGAGAGAGCCGCGACGTAGTGGTCCGAGCCCAACAATCCCTCTTCCTCGGCCGACCACCAGGCAAAACGCACACAGTTGTTGACCTTGAAGTTGGTTAGAGCCACGGCTACCTCAATCAGGGAGAGGGTCCCGGAGCCATCATCGTTGATGCCCGGTCCTTCCCCAACGGAGTCGCTGTGTCCGCCCAGCATAACGCAGTTGTCCTGATCACCCCCTCTTGTTTGTGCAATGACGTTGGTCGTCTCGATGATGTCGACCACGGAGTCAATGTATGCAGTGGCAGAAATTGCCTTGCCGGCCGCGAGCTTTTCGATGTACTTGGTGGCTTCGGAGCCTGCGAGACCGAATGTTGCGACGTGGTCGGGGGTCGGGGTGCCGAGCGTGCCAGCGACAGGGCCGCTCTCGTAGTTGTACACGACGGCGGCGATGGCACCGGCCTTGCCAGCAAGCTCCGACTTGGTGCCAAAGGTGCAAGTACCACGCTTGATGAATGCAATGTTGCCAGAGACTTCCTTGGGATAGTCCTTGGCGTCACAGCCTTCGTTCTCGACGAGGATTAGATTGCCGTTGACTGGCTGCTTGTCCTTGGTTGGCGGCGTCAAGCTCATCGCGGAGGCGTATTTAGGAACATCGTTGTCAAGCACGAGACGGTATTCGTGCACACTGCCACTGACGGCGGAAAATGGTTGAGAGGACATTTTGTAGTAATGTCGGAATGATTGGAGCGAAGCATAGATGTAGGCGATGGTCGAGGAATGGCCGACGCTGCCGATGACACGGGTTGGACGGCCATGTTCCTCTTCGGACCTTCTGGCGATCCTGAACAGATGCTTAGCCCGCTTAAGAAGCCGTTCACCAGTGATCTTGTCCTGGAGAGCTTCGGTCTCAACGAGTGGCAGCTTGTTGACGTCCGGGTATGGGGGATACGGGAGTTGTGAGTGATCGTTATCGAAATCCAGATCATGGTTTAGAGGTTTTTGAACAGCAAATGCCGACACGCCGCTCAGCGCCACGAGCCCATTGAGGGCAATTGACTTTAATCCCGGCATGTTGATGGTGTCAGGATGGGTTGGGACGGGGATGCAAGGAGGAGGAAAAGGGAATTGAGGAGAATTGGAGCTGTAAATACCAATGGTCCGAAGATGCTCCAGTTGTTTGGACCGGAGCTCAATGGGCGGTTGGCGGGCGTGTCACGCTGTCACAGGCTGATCGCGTGCCGGAAGTCGACACCTTGATCCCTGCAGGCGTTATCCAGAACTCCGCTGTTAGTGTGCTCCAATTATGGTCTTACACGCTTCGCTTCTTCAGCGAGCTTTGCTTAACAGCTGCTTCCAGGTTGCTCCGACGACGCAATCTCTCACTGGGGTAACCCCTGCCTACTCTTGGAAGGATCCCCAAGCAAAGCGAGGGAGCGGTCCCGATAAGCGTTATCGTGGCATCCCGAGCGGGGTAAGTGGAGAGGGCTCCAATCAACCCTTGTCCGTGAATGTGCAATTGGGGAAACGTCCCTGCAGATTTGGTGTGCGTTCCTGCTTCTCCTCCCGTCGTGCGTTGAGGTGCCTGAGACAACGCCATGGACCTGCGTGCAGAGATCAGAAGCGGGATCGATACCCGACTCGCAGCCCAAACCCCAAAAAAAAAAAAAAAAAAAAAAAAAACAGGTCACTGATTCATCAAGAGGAAACTTTGTTTGCAAAAAAACACTTTTTTTTCTGTTTTTGGATTTTATCGGGAGTGGTGAACCAGCTTACTGCAGTGCGTGCAAGATAACAGAAGTCAACGCCCAAATCCACGGATAACTCCAACTCAACTCTTCCAAAACGCCAAAAGGAAAAAAAAAAAAAACGAAGCTAAGTATCGTGTACTGGTGTGTACATGTACATCCGGGGGTATCTTCCTTTCCTTCTAACCATTTGCCCATTCATCCCATGCCATTTCCAATGCCAAAGTCAATCCAAGTCAAAACGTAATTTCACAATGCACGATCCCATCTAACGGTTCGGCCCACTTCACCGTCCGTCATCCAAATAACGATCCCAGTCAGGATAGCGGTATGCATCCTCTGGTTCTCTCTCCAACTTCTCCCCGCGTTCTCTCTGTTCCCGCTCCTTCTCTCTCCTCCTCATCGCCTCGATGTCATCCGAATACCGGTTCCTCCTCCGCTCCCACTTGCCATACTCGGGCATATCGGTAGCCGACGATCTGCGAGTTCTGAGGATCTGATGCTCCTCGCATCGATCAGTCAAGACACCAAGCGATGATGACCTTGGGTTGGAGCACATCGGGTAGGAGCACCCATGTCGCTCGAGGCAGTAGCCCTTGGTGAAGCGCGCCTCATAACGGCAATGGGAAGCTCTGCATCTATGAGAGACGCAGAAATCGGCACCGGACTGGCGGGCCTCAACGCAAACGGGTGTCTTGCAAGCGTGGTCGAGGCAGTGGTGAGATTCGGGCATCTCAGGATCGGCAACCGCTCTGGGGCAACTGGCCACGACGCAACGGTGAAGGATGCAAAGCTTCCCTAGCCCCTGGGGATCCCTTGACCTCTCACAGCCGATAAGCTCGCACTTGTGATCAAGACAGTACTTTCCGTCGTACCCAGGCTTGCGGCGGGCGCATCCAGGCCAGATGCACTTGTTCTCGGCCTTGTAGCTTCCGTAATGGGCAGCACAAAACATGTCGAGCTTTCCGTCACGGTTCTCGTGGCACGGACGTTCACAGCTAGAGACATTGCACTTCATGAAGTGCCTGTGGCAACGCTGCTGCTGGCGGTTGTGGGCGCGCTCCGGGCAACGAGGCATGGTGCATCTGTGGCGAGGACAGAACCACTGGATATACTCGTCACCAGCTTTTCCTGGGTACTCGCCCATCTCCCGGCACTCAGCTTCACCGCATCTTAGGTGCTGGGCGCAGTAGCGATCCGACTCTCTCTTGGGGTTGGGGCAGTGGTATCCCTCAGAGATGGACCCAGTCTTGGCACAAGTATGCTTGAAGCAGTACTTGGAGTAGATCTTGGTGTCGACGAACTGGGCAAAGGCATGCTTCTTCTTGCAGCCTTCGATGAGGCAGTTACGTGAGTCGTCTGAGAGGGTGTCGGAGAAGTCTGAGTAGCGCGTCATGGGAACGGGAGCTGTGATATTATTGAAGATTTTAAAGTGTCTTGTTGACGACAGTGTGAAGGTGGGTCTGTCTAGCTGAGGATGGATTTGGTAATAAGGCGACAATAGTGCAGATGCTAACCGATGATGTGCAGATTCAAGATTTGTGTGATTGGAGCCAAGTGTGGTAGTGTATGTCTTTTCTCAAAGCCAGGCCGAAACTTGCATCTTGAGGCTTTCTTATATAGGAAACATGATTCCTGGAGGGAGGCCACCCCACGGTCCGCGGCTGCAACCGTCTGCACGGCGCCTGTGGGTGCGGAGTGCCTTGCAGGGCGCTGCGGATGCAACGATGTGGCTGCAGCTTCCCCGTGAGTGCTTACCTTTATCTTGGCAGAGGGCGGCTGAGCAATCCACAATCAAGGGAAGCGTTGCCCAATCTGGATTGGACCCTCTTGCGTTTCAACATGGTTATGTAATTTCCACTTCTTGTGTGGCTGGGCATCACCCAGTGGTTCCATTCGAGACCCCAAGAACCAATCCCTTCCGTCGTCTCCAGAGAACCGGATCCATTTCGAGACCACAAGTGCTCACCTCGTCCAACATTCCAATATCTCGGTGCTTCGTTGAGCCTCACAATCACCCCCCAAAAAAATCCCCGCGTCTCTTCTCCGCGGTCTCTCCGCGATCAAACCACCACAAAGGCAGAATTCTTCAAATCCGCCCAACGAAGCAGACTCTGGGGTTACAAAATCCGGTTGCCTTGTTATTTGTAAATTGTGTATGTGCAACCATAATGACGCGTCCGTCTGAAAATTTTTACAAAAGGCGTCCAGATGGCAGCAAAAACAAAAAAGAAAAGAAGGGAGGGTGCGGCGTTTCCCTCAAGCTGAATAGTTTGGGCCCAAATGTTCATGATTGACAGATTGGAAATGTGTTGGGGCCGTTTTTCGTGGCCACAGGTTGGAGAGTGGGCCGGATGCCTCGCGTTGCTTGTTTTTTTCGATGGCAGTTGCATCAGTTGCATTGAGAGGGAACAAGAAGGTTGTGGCGTGACATTTTTGGCGAGCGGCACAGCAACCCCCTCCACCCTCCTGGCGAGAAGCTGAGGGAGGACAAAAGCCGCCACACGACACCTGAGGACACCGGGCCCGCTGTTAGTGGAACCTACCACCCATGGGTTGTTGACTAACGGGCTTACGCCGTTCACCAAGTAGGTGAGGGAACCCGTGGTCAAGAGGATTTTTCGGGACAATCATGATATCGTCTCACTTAATTCTTTTCAGAGCCTCGTGTGCAAGACGGCAAGTGAGTCATTTATTTCCGGCTGACTTTTCTGGGATTGGAATTTGTGTTTTTCATTTTCGTGTCGGGTGTTCAACCCTGCCTTTGCATCTTCTCCATCCTCCCCTCCCCTCCCGGTCCGGAACTCCATGGCCATAATTTGTCCCTGTTTTGAGACGGGGTGAAGCCTCGTCGAACCATATTAATTGACACATCGATATTTAGGTCTCTTTTATGCACCATCCTCCAAAGCAAGAAATATCACTTTCAAGAAACTCACTCGCCCAACGCCGGATCAGGGACTGAAAGTTTTCATTACTGTCTGGTTAAAGTGTTTGTGCTCGTTTTCCCAATCAAAACCGGGCCATCCACGGTCCAGAACCTCCGGCATCGGGAGAAGGCTCCAGCCTGGTCTCGAAGCTCTGAATTGAATGATCGGGATAATCACGCTCCGTCACCGGGTGGCACAGTTCAAGGGTGGTTAATGGCCCCCCAATGTGAGGGAACCGATGGGAAAGAAGCAACGGATAAGGAATCACTTCATATCGAGTGCCCAAAGAAATGCCGTACTTCAATGAGCACAGGCAAAAAAAAGCTGTTGCAGTGACGCAGGTTACAAGGGGACTCGGTGGCAGATGAGACCCTAAATGAGTGCAATAACTGACAGAACGATCTACCTGTTTGATACACCGGCACTCTGCTCTGGATTTGCTCGCTGATTCTCTCATTTTAAGCGCCAAAAGTGTTTTGCCAACTTGACCTACTTGTGGGCCATGAGAGTTGTTGGTTTGATTGGTTACACAAGGCAATGTATGAAAGACATCCTGAGGTTGTATTGGAATTCTACTGAATTATTTGCAACCATTCGCCTCGTCACAAGCATTTATTTATTAACGAATTCAAACTTTTCATGCTTTCTGCCCGCTTTGTCCAACGCAGTATTCCCCTGGATCTCCCACGATGGCATCCAGGAGCGTACTTGCTTTAGCGATGCTGTCACTTATTCGCATACGCCCAACTCAAGCATGGCGAGAATACGCAAACCCAGAAAATGCTATCTGGGGCGTATTCCCCTTCCAATCTCACCGAACACTTCAAGACGCCCAACGCGACGGGAATCTTTTCCCCTTTCCGGTCCCGACATATCACTGCAGTATCTCGAGCAAGACATGTCCTACGCCCCTAGATTCTCCTAGCAAATCTCTGTCGTCGCGGATGTCCCACTTACCGAGAGTCTGAGCAGCATGGCGACGGATGAAGAAAGAAGCAACGGCAGCTTCACGGCTGCCAAGGTCACGCTCCGTGTCCCAGATCAGAATGAGTTAACAATAATGACAACTCAACCGTTGCGCACGAGCCGTGGAGTCTTTGTCTGGTTAATTGGATGATCAACTTTGATAATTAACCTTCTAGCCCGAGGGCAAATGGCAATGACGACGACGAGGGATCCTGTCGGCCATATCTTGACAAACAAAAGGTTTTGGAGCTCTGTGCTGAACTAACTCGGGTCTTGATAGTTTACAATTCCACCGATATCAACCAATGGCCTGATGGGGAACTGGACCTCATCCAGTGCGGAAGCGATAAGGGCGAGAGGCAAAACAAGACGAGGTATGACGAGATAGGGAGCACTACTTGGCCTGTTGTTCTCTTGTGGGTGGATTCTGGGAGGCCGATGCCCAATGATGGAAATTATGTCATGAATCAAACGGTCAGGACGTCTTGTGTGAGGGCCATGAGCGCAACAAAGGACAGCGTAGCGCCTAGAACGAACGTCGGGCACAGGGCGGTGGCTTCGGTCAGTTTGGCCACAGCGGCAGCTTTGCTTGCGATGCGGATGGCTTTGTTGTAGGTAGTTTGCCATGTTGGAGTTGGTTAGAAAGAAGGGATTTGACGTTCCGTCGAAGTTGAAAGAATAAAATAAAGGCTCATGATTATCTTTGCAGCTACTTCGTTTTCGAACTACTCGCAGAATGTGATGACCATTCAATTATAAACAGAAAACTAGAATGATCATTCTCTCCCATATCATCGGAAGGCCCAGTTCAAAGAGTATTCTCCATAGCATTCCGAGTCAGAAGATAAAACGTAAAGATTCGAGCTATTTTCCTCGATAGTCTTCCCTCGAATGCCTGTGGAAGGTCAAGTCCCGCTTGAATTGTAAGGTGATCTCGGTTATGGATAATTAGTAACAACGCCAGCGCCTACAGTGATGTTGATGCTCGTGTCGCCGTTAAGAAGTATTTCGATGGTGATGTTCATACCCATGTCAGGGGTCCCAGGCACTAGCAGATTCGAGCTTGTCTCATTTCATTGCTCAGTAGCGTCCCCATTTCCACACCTCAGCTGGGAGCAGGGGTCAACACCTAGCCCAGTTTGGGTAACTCCACAGGTTCCAGGCCTTTGGGATTTTCGATAGTCGATCACGGACGAGTCTGGACCTTTATAAGTAGGTTTAGTATCCTTTCCTTCTTTTCTCCCGTCATATGCTGGCAGTCACTCGTTTGAACTCTCACCGGCATTACATATACCACTCTTTTTCTTTACTGAATCCAAAATGCGCTTCTCCAGGGCCATAACGGGTGGCCTTGTCTTCGGACTCGCCCAGGCGTCCTCGCTGGATGGTAAACTTATCCGCGATGATGTCTGTGCGGACGATGCGCTCCACGAGTGCTTCACGCGGTCGCTGGTTCAGGCCAGCTCGTACTGCACCGCGTCCGTCATCACGGCCGCTGCTACGATTACCGAGGTTGCAACTGTCACGCCTACAGTGTATGTGGCCAAACTTTTGACGTCGTTTTGTTGTTTACTGCTCTGACATGTTTGTGTGCGTGCAGGACTATCACCGAGCAAGCTACGGAAACCGTCACCGAGCGCACCGGCAGAGAGGTGAAGAGGGCACGCAGACGCAAGAGAGGCAGCTGCGGTAAGGTGCCTCTGGCCTGCCTGCGCAACCTCGGGACATTCCAGCCGCTCCAACTGAGCTCGGCCTGCTCGTGCATTGGCGTCACCGCCGTGACGTCGACTGAGTTTGCCACGGCGACTGCTACCGAGGCCGCCACCGAGATCATCACCCAAGTCACCACTGTGACGACACTCGAGGAAATCTTGTCGACTACTGCACCTGAGCCCGAGACGTCAACCGTCATCCCCGAGTCCGTGACCTCGGCCCCAAGTGAAGCAACGTCCTCGACATCCGAGGCACCGGCCTCTACCTCCTCTGCCATCCCGCCTCCTCCTCCTCCCCCGGTGGTGACGAACGGCGACTTCGAAACTCAAACCCTGGAAGGATGGAGCGTCATCTCGCGCACCAATACCGGCGAGACCCTCAGTGCAATCCCTTACGGAGGGGGCGGCAACTACGTGATGGAGATTGCGACATCGTATTTCGCTCGAAGCGCCGCGTCTGCTGTTTCGGTCGGCCAAACCATCGCTTGGTATGACCTCCATCCCAGCTCCCTAGTGAAACTCAGGCTAACAAGAAATAACTGATTACAGCGAGGCTGGCAAGCGGTACAGAATCTCCCTCCTGCTGTCCGTCGTGTCTAATTACACCAACGGCAACCCCTGGTCGGTCATTTACGGCGGAACGACGCTGATGTCGGGAGCCGGCTCGTCGCTTGCGTGGACCCAGCAGTCGTTCGTGGTCACCTGCGGTGTGACTGGTGCCTCCAACTCACTGCAGATCAGGTTGCAGTCAAACACGAACCGAGCGGCGCGGTTGATGGTGGATAATATTTCCGCAACGCTAGTAGTTTAAAGGCCTTCAGCTGTGGAAGTGGCCCACTGTGCCAGAGTTGTTGTCATCAATATAATGACGCCTCATACCCAACCATCCTCGGCTGATATTTCTTCACTGGGGGGGTGGGCACTGTTTCGCCCGGGTATGTTGAGCATATACGCACCTTGCATTGGTCTTGACTCAGCACCTGGCCAATGGACCTCAGTTTTCATGATGCCAGTGTCCAATTTGGAATGCAATTTGTGTGGCAGGGTGGTAGAGGAAAATATATAAATGGATGGTTTAGGCCGAGGGAAAGATTTTACATAACAGCAGTCTTTAGGCACATGCAATTCAACATCAAGTCTTATACCTCTAACCACCTCGACCCTCTGGTACTTTCCCATCATGTTGCCAACCCTTTTGTCCCTGTTGACTTTATTTCTTTTCCTTGCTCACGACAGGACCCAGTCCCACCAGCGATGGTGAGGATGAGGATGGTGGGGACACACCCAGTACAGCAAATACCAGCGCTCCAAGTTCCACCGTGGTTGAGTTTACCCCGAGCAGCTCCCCATCCACCTTCAAACCTCTATCATCTACAGCTCCACTACACCTCGACACTTTCCCAACAACACCTCCACTATTGTGACCGTCTCCGAAGTGCCCACCACTACCCCAATCTGGAATCCTACCACCATCATCGAGGAAACAACCGCAGTCAGAACATCCACCCTAAGCACCATTGTTGTTACTCCATCCGACACCAAACCGTCTACAACTCCCAAACCTTCAACAACGTCCACGAAACCCTCAACAACCACCAGGGCTTCCACCACCACGTCCCCTCCAACCCCGCCGAGTCCCCTCATGCCCGGAGTCGTGACATGGTGTAAGAAATGGCACAAGGTCAAGTCGGGCGATTCGTGCTGGACCGTCGAGCAGGCGTTTGGTATTACTTTCTCACAGCTGAGGTCATGGAACGCGCAGATTGGCGCTCAGTGTACGAACTTGTGGGTTGGGTATTATATCTGTGTTGGGGTTTGATGTCGGGTATTTCAGGGGTATGTAAGAGCAGAGGCTGTTTGCCACATGTACTGTACATCAACAATGAGATTTTTCCAATTTATTCTTCCCTTTTGTTTTCAAGTCACTTTGCACTGTGAGGCTCAATCTCTCGCTACATGTATGTGGGATGATTGGAGAGTGCTCATCCCATCCAATAACAGATGCCAAGAAGTCTTTTTTTGCAGAGTGTGTTGCAGCAATGCATGTCAGCATTTAGTGAAGGGCAACCTGTTCTTGATTTTCATGTTTCACACAGGCAACTCACGCAGTGTCGTCGTCTGCTGCCAGCTGCAGTGCCATACCCAACCACAAGTACCCACGTACGTAGGCTACCTACAGTCACTGCACCGCCGCAGTGTTGCCTTTTTCCGAGTGTGCTCAAATATCGGCCATTTGACATGATTTAAATTACATCAGGATCTATCCACACTTCTAGCATTGTTCCATCGTTTTTTCTTTTCCTCTTCAGTTGACAATGTCGTCAACCCCTGAAAACACGTACACCTACCCGCCGCTTAAGCCGGGCCAGATCCGCCTGGTCAACCCCTCAATAGAACCTCACTCCACGGAGGACTCAGGTTCTAATAGCACCAATGAACTTCGGGTCTTCCTGAGCGTCAGGGAGGTAGAAAACTATCCGGAGTACCATGCGCTCTCATATACATGGGGGGAGGCCGGCCGTTCGATACCCATCAACTGCGATGGAAAGACCTTGATGATCACTCCATCGTTACACTGCGCTCTCCAAGCTGTCTTCAGTTCTGAGCGCCTTAGAGGCCGTCGAGCACTCTGGGTGGATCAGATATGCATCAATCAGGGGGACCAACGGGAGAAGGAAGAGCAAATCAAACTGATGAGAGACATCTACAGTCGTGAGTAACATACCTCACTAATCTCCAAGTGAACATAGACAACGCAGGGACTGACGTTTCCTAAAAGGTGCGTGGAAAGTGATTGTCCACCTCAGCCCCACAACGCCCTCAAACCAATCTGACTCTGGCCTCGAACTTTTGCGCCGCGTGGCCTGGATCCACGACGGTGACGGCCTCACGATGCCAAGCACAAAGTTCCAAAGAGATTACAGACACGGATTCGAGTCTCCCATCGAAGTCGAACGCATGGTCGAACGCACCATTCAGAACTACAAGCGTCCTGAGTCAAGGAAAGAAATCACGCTCGAACAGTCAGAGAAACTTGGCGTCTCATTCGACAATCATTCATCCTGGCGTGACTTTACCTCGCTGTACGATCATCCCTGGTTCGAGCGACTCTGGACCACGCAGGAGATCTTGTTAGCTCGTTACACAGAAGCACTCTGGGGCACAGAGCACGTTCCGTGGGAGCGCGTCTGCAACGCTGCATGGTGGTACCACCACAACGCCAAGTGCATCCACGACAAGCACCCACTCAGGGTGGACGGGATCAAGGCTATTGTTGAGTTACAGAAACTGGGCGCTATTTGGGGGTCAAAGTCAAAGCTCCAACTCGACACGGCGACCACGAACTCAAGGATAATAAAACGAGACACCTCCAACAAACCATACTGCGATCTGCGCCTTCTCCTCAATTCCTTTGGAGGAAAAAAGACAACCGACCCTCGAGACAAGGTATACGGACTGTTGGGGCTCAGTCACCTCAGGTTTCGCCCGCATCATCCCCGGTCAATCTTGAAGTCACGGCCACTCAATCCACCTCCTCGCCACGGTCGAGATACTCAGCTACCTCCCGATTTGACCGAAGCCCGACAACTACTTCCCACCCTTCACCAAGACTCAGATCATAGGAGTAATAACCGACCCTACTTCCACACCGCTTTTACGGTTGATTACTCCAAGGACGTCAAGCAAGTCTACACCGACATAACACGCGAGATTATCCGCGATCCAAGCAAGCACCGAGCCAACCTTGACGTCCTCCTTGATGCAACAGGGTCAAACCAGGATTTTCCAAGCTGGGTGCCCGACTGGCGTCAACCGGTTTCCTACGGATGTCGGGAAGCAACAGTCGGCAAGACACCTGAGTGGTGGCACAGCCGGGAAAACTCAAGACATCACGCTTACTCTCCAGCACCAGACACAGATCCATTCACGCTCAAAGTCAAGGCCAGAATCCTAGGGCGAGTCACGCACATCAGTCCGTTCACTCACGCGGAGGACGTGGTGCTTGACAACAAAATGCGAGAAGCGCTCCATCTCTGTCTCAACCTGCTCCCTTCTTCAACTTATCTCCCAACCGGAGAGGAGGTGACAGCAGCTTACGCCCTGACGATGATGGGAGGCAAGATCCCAGACGCAATCACCGACAAGGGAACCTCGCTGGAATTGTACGTCGAGAGTTATCTGGAATGGGTCGACGCCGTAACGGAAGCAGCCGACACGGAACGGCAGAACGGACTGATACCGTACTGGAAGCTGGGGTTCGATGAAAGCTGGATCGAGCAGCTGAAGACGAGTTATTGCCACAGGAGGTTTTTCATCACCGAGACGGGATACATGGGACTGGGGAACGAGAAGACGAAGGAAGGGGATGTGATTGCGCAGCTGGTGGGGTTGAGCGTGCCGTGTGCGCTGAGGCCGGCGGAGGAGCATCAGCAAACTGGCCCGGGGAGTTTTTTGGACAGCATGGAGGATGGTGACTCTGAGGGCGAATATGAGTTTGTTGGGTAAGTTCTCACTTGATTCTACGCACTTCCATGTTTTGATTACTAGCTAACGGTTGGTTATTACCTACAGGGAAGCATACTGCCACGGCGCCATGGATGGGATTTTTGGTGAACCGCTGCATCAGTATATCCCGGTGAGGGAGCTGGTGTTGCGGTAGGCGGAGGACAATGGATGAAACAACCTCACATCATCTTATTCGGTTTGCATCCGAGTCCATAGAGTTTGGGTAAAATTTGGCCAACTTGTATTTCAAAACCACTAAAGCTGCCTTTGCTGCGGGTATTAAAATGGCTGCTCAGCAACCAAACGCAGGAGTACCACTAGTAAAGAGAGATGAAAAGAAACCTGTCTATATCCCCACACCCAACCGAGAACCAATCCAAAACACCGAGAGAGAAATTAACTTGTCCAGATGACGGGAGGAGTCAGTTGACTTAAGAGCCACCCTGCTTCTTCTTCTTCTGGAAATCCGAGTTGGTGATCCAGTTGCCGTCCTTGAGAACGTGGATGGTCTCGACGACCTTCTCCAGGAACTCCTTGCCGGCCTTCTTGCTCGGGCGGAAGAGCTGGATGGAGACGACCTTGCCCTGCTCGGGAGCGGAGCTGGAAGGGTGAGCCTGGCCCCTGCGGTAGTAGTAATAATAATAGCGCTGGTCAGTCTTTTGAAAGAACAATTGCATAAAAGCCGTTTTGTAGCCAAGCTGGATAGATGTGTAAGGTGGGTAACTAACTTGATCTTGGCCTTGGTGGCGCTGTACTTCTTCTTCCACTGCTTGGCGAGGTCCTTGGTGACGTAGTCGTTGTAGGGGGCCTCAAGCTGGGAAGGGGAGAGACCGAGGCTGAAGTCGAGGGTGCTGACGTCGCTGGAAGAGCCGGCACGAGACATGTTGGCGGTTTGAAGTTGGGAAAGAGATAAAGGTAGGTGTTGTTTTAAAAAAAGATGAGACCGAGCTCAAAAGAATTGAAGATAGGAAATTGAAGATAGGAAAACTGTAGAAGACTGGAAAGTGAAAGCTGAATGTGTTTGATGATGAGAAAGAAAAGGGTGATGATGGACGAGAATCATTAGTCTCTTTATACAGAATTCGTTCCGTGTTGTCTCATCTTCACATAGCTACTTTTGAGATGAATCCAAAGATAGGCCCCTGGTCTCGGGGCTCGTCCGGGACTGACGGAGAAGCGAAACAAGGCCATGGAATCCTCGTGATGTTCTGATGCACGGCGAGGGTTACATTTTGGAATACTAGACCGGGCCAGCAGTGCGGTTAAGCTGTCCTCGCCGCCCTTGGTGGCTGCTTGGTTGCATCAGAAATGACCGACATTTTTCCATCTATATCCGATCGTCGATCCTGTCCTGCGAGAATGGGTGGTAGGATTCGGCCGTGAAATCCGAGGGAGCCATCCGGGGTGAAGCAGTCACTAATAATACGCATTCTGTGCCCCCTTGCTGTGCCCTTTGTCACCTCCCAGTGCTTACAACTCCACAACTAACCCCATCGACCCCAGTTCGCGGCTTTTTTTTCTACAGCGTATCCGTTCGTCACGGCCGGCGGCACAAATCTTTTAGCACGTCCAACAGTGCGGCGTTTCAACCTCTCCAAGTCTCACACGTGATTTGTGACACTCTTGGAAAATGTGAATGCAACCCCGCACCTGCAGGATTGAACTTTTATTTCCTTCCAATGCATCCAAAACCCGCACTCGACAAAAAGAACATACACAAAACTTGTCAATTGTCGTCTTTTGTTTTTGTCACCCACCCAGCCTTCTTTTTCAGGGCCACTTTTGCTCATTTTCTTTCCCCCTTCACACTCCTGCCATTGTCTACTGAAGGAAAAAAAAATGAAGTCCTTCAAATCGTTGATTCGAGGCGCCAAGCCCTCCTCGCCAACTTCAGAAAACAACAACACCCCTGAAGAGTCGTCACCAGAAGACGCTGCTGGAGATCGTTCCCCCCTCAGACAGTTCGCCCAATCCGGGTTCGACCTCATCGACTCCTCGGCAAAACTCGAAGAGGAGAAATTCTCGTGGTACTCGGTCAAGGACTTTTACCCCGCCAACATCGGCGAGCTCTTCAAATCCGGCACCTACCAAGTCATCTGCAAGCTCGGCTACGGCTCCGCTTCGACCACCTGGCTGTGTCGCGATCGCATCAACCACAGATATGTCACCATCAAGATCTACGCTGCGGGCCAGGGCCAAATTGCGCGCGAGGTCGCCGCGTTGAAGCACATTGGCGAGGTCTTGTCTGCCACCGCCGCTCCGCCGGTCAAGCATTTCGGCGCCAAACACGTCCGCACGTTGCTTGATCAGTTTGAGCTGACGAGGCCAAAGTCGTCAAGGAAGAACCTGTGTCTCGTGTTTGATCCGCTCGGCATGTCGCTTGCCGACACGAGGAAGATGATCTTTGGCGGCCAGATGCCTATTCGTCTCGTCAAGGGCATGATGTTTTACATGCTGCAGGCTTTGGACTTTTTGCATCGAAAGGCTGGCATGGTTCACGGTGGTCAGTACTTTTCTTGTTGTCGAACGCATTTTTTTTTTCTTTTTTTCTTTTTTTCCGTTTTGTTTTGTGTTGTTACTGACTCAGTGTTAAAGACTTCCAAGAGGACAACATCATGATGGCCATCAGCGACCCTTCGGATCTCAAAGAGGTCGAGGAGGAGGAACTGGAGGATCCGTCCCCGCGCAAGGTCTACAAGGACCATACCATCTACGCGACCCGGCTGCTCGAGTTGCGACCCACCCTTCCTGTCCTGTGTGACTTTGGAGAAGCCCGTTTCGGAGACGAATCATACGGCGAGCATGCCATGCCGGATTTGCACCGTGCTCCCGAAATCTTGTTGCGGATTGAGTGGAATGAAAAAATTGACATCTGGGCCTTTGGCTTGGTGGTGAGTTTACACTTTTGCCGCTGTTGCTTCAAGTCATTGTAGGTATGCTAATAATGTGATGAAACAGCTGTGGACGCTCGTACAAGGCACCAACCTCTTCAACGACAACGAAGGTGGGAGGTGGAAGTCGGCTTTGCCGCACATGGCCCGGACAATCAGCTTGTTGGGTCCTCCGCCAAAGGAGTTCTTGGACTCGACGACGGCGGCAAAGGAATTCTTTGACAAAGATGGTGAGTTTTGTTACCTCTCAAGTTTGATTTAATGCTACCACCCACATTCATTTCATGATCTGACCATTTTTTGACTGCAGGGAAACTGAAGAAGGGCCAGACGATTGAGGAGACCTCATTGGAGGAAGAGCTCACAGCAATAGAGGGCGAGAGAAAGACCAGGTTCTTGGCATTTTTGAGACGGATCCTGCAGTGGGATGCAGACAAGAGACCTTCTGCTTTGGAATTGTTGAAGGACCCGTGGTTCAAGCCGGGGCCTGAGGATGAGTCTGACGATGAATCTGATGAGGAGGAGGATGAGGAGGAGGAGGATGAAGCTGAGGAGCCTGAGAGGCGGTAGTGTTGTGACCCAACACATTGTCATGAGCTGTTTGAACACATGGCATAGATGACAAGTTTGATTCAAAATGAACCCGGGAAAATAAAGAGGGTTTCTTGTCGAGTCCTCCATGTTTGATGACTTTGTTTATCCCAGATTATTACAACACGGTACTGCTAATGGCAACGGTTAAGTGGTCTTCACGTGAAAGGCACAAACTTGAGCATGGAAATTCACCATGCTGCATTTACGAGGCCTACAGGTATCGTTGCAAGTTCAGCTGCATTTGGGCAACAGGCAGAGTTCAACAACCCACCGGGCGAAAGAGCATCTGTTGAATGACGCAGCAGTCAGTGTGTGTCATTCAACACCAGGCAACGCTGGACAAGAAAGCAAGCGTTGGGTAAAGGATGGATCAGCATCTTGAGTGCGCTTCTGTTCGATCATCGAGTATATCGACAGGGCTTTGATATTTTCTCAGCCCAGCTGACCGTGCTTTCATCGCCTGCGCCGCCAAGCCAAGATTGGATGGACCTCAATTGGTCAGGTTCGGTCTCACGCAGCCGAGGTTGACCAATCACGGCAACATGCCCCGTGTAGCATATCGCCATTCTTTGGGGCTGTCGCCATTTCGTCGGCGAGAAGATCCCCGGTGAAAGAACTCCCCTGGCATGTAGTCTGGAATTCAGTCACCTTGTGAAATTGGTTGTGTAGAGTTGCATTTATGGCGCAACTCCCTTAAACTGTCCTGGCCAAAAACGCCTTGGGCTCAATCAAGTTTGTCTGTCCAATAGGATTCTGTCCCGCGTCACCCTCCCGGACACCCAACGTCACGAATATGCATCTTGAGCATTTCGCCCTGTCCGCACGGAGCAGCGAGCGGCACAAGAGAATGGTCTTAAACCTGGCGCCCGAGTCACATTTTTCGCCACCGAAGTCTACCTTCTCTTCATCTACACTGAATGCAAGATATTCGCAGTACTGGACACAACTGAAGCTGCACACTTGATTTTTGATACTTGCCATGTCTTCGGACTGCTTAGGATCTTCCGCAACCTGGCGGCAACCACTCGGACGTAGTCACCAGCCAGGCACTCCCCCGGCAATGGTTTCCTTTCGACAGCACATACTGAAGCATCGTGCCAAACGACGTCAAGAGCACTCTCAACAGCACTCGAGACCTCGATACGAAAGAGACATAGCTGCCGATGATCCTAATGATAGCGACGATGGGCCTCGCAGTTGCGGAGATCTTAGTCAGTCCTCCTCAAGGTCACAGTCCCCCTCGGTCAGCATAATCTTCTCTACGGCTAGCGACCCTGATTCGGATGTTGGTATGCCGGACTTGGTCGACAATATCGATCTTTCTCAATCCCGAAGCCACGGAGCTCGTCACGGCCGCCCCGGGAACTCCCACAGTCATTCGTCAGAGAAGGAACACGGTGGAGGAATGTCACCGCGCTGGGCGAATCATTTGCAGAGTGATGACGAAGAGGGCAACCGCGGCGCCAATGACGATTCGAGCTCGGATCATTCCGACTCTGACCAAGACAATGCCGAGTCGGAACCGGGAGACAGCGCGGATGCTATGTACAACGACAATGATATCGATGAGGTTATGACTCGGATTGCCGGCATCGTGTTGGACTTTTGCGGAGGCCGCGTTGGAAACACAGAGACTTTGAAAGCCATCATCAAGATTGTGGAGCTGGCCGTGGCCGAGTTTATCAACGACGTGCTGAACGACATCGCCTGGGCGCTGACAGGAGGCGCCGATGCTGGGAAGGGCTTCTCAGGGCTGGGAGCGGGCTCATCAGCCTCTCAAACCGCATCGCACCACTCGAACCTTGGCGCACCGGGCGGTTCTCAGAACAGCAATTCGCCAGGTTCCAACGGCGGGTTTGGAGGGAACGAGTCTCCCGGCCCCGGACAACACAACCAGACCGGCGGCCGAGTCTCCCAGAAGGGGGCTCACGCTTTCATCTGTCCCTTTCGGAGATGAAACCCGCCGAAGTTCAACGTTGTCGACTTTCACTCGTGTGCCACCAAGCCCTGGGCAGACTTTTCGCTCCTCAAGCGCCACGTCAGGGACACGCACCAGCAGCCAGCCTCGGCATTCCCTTTTCCATGCGAGCGGTGCAACAAGGGCTTCTCAACCAAGGATGAGCTGAAGCAACACATCCGCCAACCCGAGCCCTGCAACGTGATGGATTCCGAGCCCGCCGGAGAGCGGAACCCCGAGGATGGCATAAGTCCCGAAGCCGACGAGCGTTTGCGTGACCGCGGAGCCAGAGGGATAACAACATGGCAAGGGCTCTGGAACATCCTTTTCCCTGATGATGTGCCAGCGTCCATCCCTCCCTCAGGTAAGTGCGGGCCCTAGGCCTCCCCCAGCCCGAGTTTTAACGTAATTTGTGGTTCCTTTTAGCCTTCATTCCCCCAGAGGAGTTGGATGGAGTCGGTCACCGCTTCACGGAAACCCGATCCATCCTCCACCAGAGGATCCAGACTCTGCTACGCAACTACCTCTCAGACAACAACTTGGCATCTCAGCTTTCTCAGCAAACGGTGGGCCTCGTCGACGACTACATCCAATCCTTCCTCATCCCAGAGGAGCCCGCAGGGCCTGCCCACTCACCCAAGCGCATCTCCCGGGCTTCAAGGAAGGGAAGTCTGAAGCAGATTGCGTCCCAAACTGGACCCCGAAAAGTCGCAGCAATTGCGTCGGCTTCAGCAGGCCATCCTGCCAGACCCCCTGACCAATCCAGAATCTCTCCCAGGACTGCCGCGGCCGCCCCTAGTCTCTTGGCGGAACCCCAACCAGCGCAGGGCATGCAGGACTGGGAGATGCTATCAAGCCACTACGCGGCCACCGACCACGCCCAGTGGGCGTCTAACAACACTAACAACCATACGTTAATAAGATCCGAGCAGCAGCGGATCGAGACATCAAGCATCGACCCCAGAATGCTCCTGCAGGGCATAGGTGAGGGCTGCCATCAGCCAGCCCCGGGGTATGGCAGCATGGGCTCCGGCAGCATGTTCATTCCCCTGCCTGTGCCCACGCAGTGTTGTAGCGTCTGCGGATATCCCCATCCAATAGGCAGTCTTTGCACTTTTACCGCATAACTTATACTTTGACCCTTTCCCAGGGCAAGCAGTGAGTTTGTTTTACGATTGGTATGTTGTTTGCCCCTTACGTTGGCCAGCACAAGCATTGACTGGGTACTAACAGACACATACAAGAGCACGAGGACGAGCTGGAAGCTGCGGGTTTGCTACTCTGGCGTTTTACTCGACTTCTCAACTACCATTCAAGTCAAAGGGGGGAAAAGGATCCTAGGTTTCGTTGGCGTGGTGTTGGATACGGCATTATTATGTCGGGTAGGTAGCTAGGTCCGTGTGACTCACGTCTGAAATGAATGCAAACAATTTAGCCGCGCCTACTAGTAGTTTCAATCCAGGGCCCTCGGGGTACCTATAACATATACATACACAGCAGTGTGTATGAGCTCGGCACCGTTCCGCTGCGCCACGCAGCTTGCTTTCAAGTTTATCTAGTTGACTGGTGGGATCAAATCTGTAAGGATTGATCCCATAACTACCGCAAGTCTGAAATTATTAATTACACAGCGGATTGATAACAGGTGCTGCGATCCCCGAGCATTTCCCTCGCGATCGTTCGATTCTGACAGGGCTGATCACAGCTGATGTGCTGACAATGCATGATTACGCTGCATTGGGGGAACAGCTTACCAAGATCACTCACACTATGCCGCTGGGACGCGTGTAAGTCGACTCAGCTTCTAAAACAACAAAAAAAACTACATGTTCCCAAAATCAAAGTCGGCAACCGACCATTGCCAAAAATACAATATTTGCAAAACAACTTTGTAAGCAATTCTCACCGCAGACGGAAGCAATGTCTCCAACATCCATAGCGGAAACCCTCGCCGCCGCGGGCCTTCAAGCTCAGCTCCTCCTCCCAACGGACGCAGAATACATCGCCCGCCAGGACAGCTACTGGTCCAACAGCGTCAAAACCCTCCAGCCGGCAGCCATCCTGCGGCCCAAATCAGCCGAGGAGGTCTCCTCCACGCTCAAGGCCCTCGTCGCGACAGACACCAAATTCGCCATCCGCAGCGGCGGACACATGCAATTCCCCGGAGCGAACAACATCGGCCCCGAGGGAGTGACCATCGATCTCGGGCTGATGGACTGGACCCGCTTTCATCCAGGAGGCGGCGAGAAGACAGTTGATATCGGTCCCGGCGGGCGGTGGGGCAAGGTATACACTACGCTGCAGAACCTCGAAGGCGGCAAGTACGTCGTCGCCGGCGGGCGAGACGGAAACGTGGGCGTCGCGGGCTTGCTGCTCGGCGGGGGGAAGACGTACTTCACCGCCAAGAGGGGTTTCGCGTGCGATGATGTGGTCGAGTACGAGGTTGTGCTGAGCGATGGACGCATCGTCAAGGCCACCGCCGAGGAGAACGAGGATCTCTTCCGCGCGCTGAAGGGGGGCGGATCCAACTTTGGGGTCGTGACTAATTTCAGAATGAAGGCTTTCGAGCTGGGGCAGATCTGGGGTGGCATGTCGTTTTATCCCAAGACGGTCATACCTGAGGCCACCAAGGCGCTGGTGGCGTTTACGGACAGGATGCACGAGGACGTGGAGAGCAATTTGCTTTCGTTTTTTATGTATGCGGTATGTACAGCCCACGCTATGAACGTAAAACATTTGATGGCAAGACTAATGTGATGATACCTTGTTCGTAGCCCGAGTTCAAGGATATCGTCGTCGCGTCGGCGTTTGTGCAGATCCGAGGTGATGAGAAGGCCCCGGCGTACAAGGAGTGGCTGGAGCTGCCGTCGGTGCTTTCGACGTGCAAGCCGACCACCTTGCTTGACATCGCAACCGAGTATGCGGTTGCTCCTCAAGGTTACTAGTGCGTTTAGCCCCGTCTTCTTTGAGTATGTTCACCCCTGACGTCAAAAACAGCGACACCTTTGTGACTGCCTGCTTCAAGAATGATGCACGCATCGTCACCAAAGCTACCGAGATTCACAACCAGCTCGTAGAGGATCTCAAAGTCTTGATCCCCGACGGCAACTTCATCACGCAGTGTTTATTCCAGCCACTGCCGCAGGTAATCGGCGAACGATCCATCGCATCAGGCGGCAACGTCCTGGGCGTTGAGAACCACCCCACCAACGGACTGCTCCTGGTGGCCGTGGGCATGGTGAAGACGGTCGAGCAGGAGGCATTCCTGGCCCCGCGGCTGACGGCTTGGGTGCAAGCAGTGCGAGACTTTGCGGCTGCGCTCGAGGGTGGCGATGCCAACTTGGATTTCACCTATATGAACTATTCCGATGCAAGTCAAAACCCGCTGGAGAGCTACGGCCGGAAAAATGTGGACAGGCTGAGGAGCGTGGCGGCCAAGTACGACCCGGACCAAGTTTTCCAGAAGCTCTGCCCGGGCGGATTCAAGGTTTCGGCTGTGAAGAGTTAGGTAGAGTTTATAGGCTAGGTATTAAGACTCGCAAATGTAAACTCTTTTGAAGCTGGGTTTTCATTAAAGTCCTTGGCCAATGATTCATACTCAAAGTCTAAACAAGAGTTTCATTCATCCCACCTGATTTGCCTCCGCATTGTTGCCTTTGACCTGGAATCTCGAGTGTTCTCTTAGTGCTGAACCTGCTGGATCCGTAAGTGCTAAAAATATAATAAAAATAATGTCGAGCATATATAATACGGTTGTGCCCACAGCACAACGACGATCGTTTTTGTGCCACAAATAACGTCTCCCAAACCATGACGACTAATAGATCATTGTTGGTTATGTAACGTATGTCAAAGTTATGCTATTGAATTCTTCATGCCACAAAAAAAAAAAAAAAAAAAAACCCCCAGAGGGTTTTAAAACGCTTCCTTGTTAAGAAGGTGTTCCTTCTAATGGCCCTCATTCTACCCCACCTGATTAATTAAGACTCTTATGACAGTAACCAGATCCAGGTTAATATTTATAACGATTATATATAACTAGCCCTAAGCTGTAGAGGTTTCTTTCTCAGTTCACAGACGGCGTCAAGCTTTTGCCATTCCAATGTTGGCACTTGACGATTAAATGAAGATAAGAGACCAGACCTGGAAAGTGTTGAGAGACTTTGATGAGGTAGAAAAGGCATCATTACATAGGTAGGTAAGCCGTTAAAACATTCAAGTCAAACTATGTATTCATTCTAGTTACTAGATAGATAGATACTCAATCAAGGAAAAGATAATGCATTATAAAGCCAAACACCAAGTCATAAGAGGAAAACTCATCCCAAACACACAAAAACTCAAAGAAATCGAAGCCAACAAATCATATGTAAACACCTTTATCCGAACCCGCTCCCAAAGAGAAAAAAAATTTAAAAAGAAAAAGAGAAAAAAAGAAAAGAAATAAAAATAAAAAATAAAAAATGCCCAACAAAAACACCCTTATTTCCCCTCGGCAGCGGGCAGCTTCCCGACCAGCTTCTCCCCGAGCGCAATCAGCGAGCTCGCGTTCGTGATGTCCAGCGTGCTCAGCTCTGCGCCCAGCTTCTGCCTCACCCAGCCTCTCAGCTCGACGGCCGAGAGCGAATCCAGCCCGTAGGCCATCAGCGGCTTGCCGGGCTCCATCTCCGTCTCGAGCCTCAGCACCTTTGTGACCTGCCCCTGCAGCAACCCGACGGCCGCTTTTCCGAGGACCGCAGCCTCGGCGCCGGAGGCGTGCAGGATCTTGAAGGCCTTGATGGCCTCTTCGGCTCCGTCGCTTCCGCTTCCGTCGGCGTCATCCCCCGCTCCGGCCGCCCCGGCTCCGTGCTTGTTGAACAGGTACCTGAACCTGGGCTCGGCGGCGAGGTCGTTCCCGCCGTCGTCGGTAAGAGGGTACGCCAACCCGGTGATGAGCTGCGCACCACTGGCGGCGTTAAGGGGCGCGCTGCTGTCCTGCTGGAAGACAGAGTAGCCTATTATCTTGCGCAGGACGGCCTCGTCGATGGCCGTCCACTGCTTCTTGTCGAAGCGGGCCTCGAGCCCGTTGCCCTGCTCGGCGATGTATCCCACGTCCTCGATCGCGCCCAGGTCGACCGTGTTGGCGTGCAGGCCCTGCGAGCGGCGGTACGAGGCAAAGGCGTCGAGGAAGGTGTTGCCGGCGGCGTAGTTTGCCTGTCCCTTGTTGCCCACGACGCCCGAGATGGAGGAGAGCATGGTGAAGAAGTCCAGGGGGGATTTCTGTTCCTGCTGGGCGGCGCGGTGGAGGTTCCAGGTGCCGGCGACCTTGGCGTGGATGGCCGTGTGGTAGTCGTCGTGCGTCATGGTCTCGAAGGGCTTGTCGCGGAGGACCATGGCGCCCTGGATGACGCCGGCGATGCGGCGGGGCTTGGCCGACTTGAAGACCTTTTTGACAAAGTCCAAGCTGCCGACGTCGCCCTTTGCCTCGGCGACCTCGCACCCGTAGGCGGCGCAGTTTTGGATCACCCGGGCCGAGGCCTCGTCCTTGGTGCCGCTGCGGCTGATGACGGTGATGTGTCGCGCTCCGTGGCGGGCCAGGTGGACCGCCACGCTGCCGCAGAGGCCCTTGAGGCCGCCGACGATGAGGTAGGAGGCGCCCTCGGACTGGAGGGCCAGCTTGCGGACCGCGGGGCGGATGGGGAGCTGGGGGTCCTCGCTGCCGCTGCTGATGACGATCTTGCCGATGTGCTGGCCGCGGCGGATGTAGGAGAGGGCGGGGATGACCTTGTCAAAAGTGTAGGTCGTGATGGGGTGGATGGGGCCGATGTGGCCGCCCTCGACGAGGTCGAAGATCTCGTCCATCAGGTCGCCGATGAGCTCGTTGGTGATCTCCTTGGTGTAGGAGAGATCGACGGCGCGGAAGGAGCAGTTCCTGTCGAAGGGCTCCATGGCGAGGGTGTTGCGGTCGACGATGTCGCGCTTGCCGATCTCGACCATGATGCCGCCGTCGGCCGTCAGGCGCCAGGACTCGTCGAGGAGCTCGCCGATGAGCGAGTTGAGGATGACGTCGACTCCGCGGCCGCCCGTCTCGCGCCGGATCTCGTCGGCGAACTTGGTGTTGCGGGAGGAGAACATGCGGTTGGCGGGGATGCCAAAGTTGTTGGCGAGGAACTGACGCTTGTCTTCGGTTCCGACCGTGACAAAGATCTGAGGCAAATCTTGTTAGCATTCGCGAGGGAATTAATGAGTTGAAAAAAGAAGAAAAAAGAAACTCACATCAGCCTTCTTGTACTTGGCAAGCTGAATGGCGGCAATGCCAACACCACCGGCGGCCGAGTGGATGAGAACGGACTGTCCCTCCTTGAGGTTTCCGAGATGGTACAGCGAGTAAATGGCGGTCAGGTACACCAAAGGAATGGTGGCGGCGTCCTCGAAGCTCATGTTGTTGGGGATGACGTGCACGCGGTCCTGGGGGCACTGCACGCGGTTGACATAGGTGCCGCTGCGCATGGCGGCGACGCGATCGCCCACCTTCAAGTTCCTGTGGACGTTGGGACCGATGCGCTTGACGTAACCGGCCAGCTCGCAGCCGATCATGTGCTCGTTCTCGGGCACAATTCCCATGGTGGTCGCAACGTCCTTGAAGTTGACGCCGACGGCCATGACCTCAATCTCGACCATGCCGTCCTCCATCGGCACCTCGCCCACGTCCGTCTCGCACCAGACAAGACTCTGGAGGGTGCCGATCTTGTCGGCCTGAAGACGGACCTGCGCCTCGGTCTCGTGCAGACCCTTGACCACCGTCTCCAAGCCCTTGCCGTTGCCATTCTCGGCGGCCTTGAAGTCGTTGACGCCAATGTCGGGCACGAGCCTCTGGACGAGCAGCACGCCGTCTCTCTCGGCATACTCCGTCTCGAGATCATCCCCGCCGGAGCGGAGCTGGCGGAGAACCCGTTCAATGGCCCACGCCGTAGCGGGCGAAGTGGCGCTCTGCACATCCAGAGTGTGAAGGCGAGCCTGGGGGTCCTCGCGACGAACCACGCGGAAGAGACCCAGCACGAGGGCGTTGTCCGGCTCGGCGACGTGGTCTGTCTGCGCACCCTTGGTAACCCAGAGAATGGGCGTGCCGGTGCTGATGAGCGTCTTGAGGGCGTCCCATTGAGCCTCGGGGATGCGGGCCAAGACGCCCGGCTTGGAGAGATCGTCGAGCACGAGGACGACCGACTTGTCCTTGGCGTGGTGAGGATAGCCCTCTTGGCCGAGCCTCTCAATCGGCACGGAACGAACAGCCCAGCCGGATGATCCGAGGGCGGACTGGAGGGAGGGCGTGAGGGATGGAGCCGTCTCCTCGAAGCGGGCGATGGTGAGGTTCCAGGGAGCCCCTTGGGTGACCTCCGCCTCGACGGAGCTGTTGTTGAGGAGGAATGCTTGGTGGCTGCCGAAGAGGGCGGGGATCTCGAGGATGGAGCCGAAGTCGCTCGTGTCAATCTTGGCCGAGCCGCGCAGCTTGCGGTGCTTCAGGAAGTAGTCGTCAAAGTTCTTGCTCTCGCCGGGGGTCGTGCCGAGGGAGCTCGCAGGGGTGTCGTTGGACGAGGGAGCACCCGAGGAAGAAGCAGCTTCCGAGGGCGTGCCGGGAGACTCGGCCGAGGGAGGAGTGACTGCGCCCGCGTCAGCGTCGACGCTGTCGTGGATGGCTGCGTCGCCGGTGCGCTCAACCAGCAGAGTAAAAGCGTCGGCCTTGAGGAGAGGCTTCAAGTTCTTGATGAGTTCTCCCGCAGCCTCGGACTTTTTGGCCTGAGTCTTGACGATGGCAAGATCGTACGTCGGCTCGGCGGCGGGGAGGCCGAGTCCCTCCTTGGCGGGGCTGAGAAGGTGGAAGTCGGCATTCCTCTTGGCCTGGTGGGCGTTCTGAATCTTAACCAAAGCGGTGGCGGTCGCGGTGCCAAAGTCGTACTGAGCGTATGCCTCCCTGATTTGGTTGGGAGCGTCGGTCTGGAACCAGAAGCTGGAAGCCTGCGCGTCGTCGAGGTCGATCTCGATGATCTTGAGCGCGGGCTTCTTGTGCGCGATGAGGTCGACGACGTGGTTGATCCTGCTCTGGGACTCGAAGCCGCCGGGCAGGGAGAGGTAGGTCAGCTGGTCCTGAGTCAGGAGGGAAATGTCGGGCTTCCAGGTGACCGAGTGGAAGACGTGCGGGTCGGGCTTCTCGTCGACGTCGAGGCGGATGTAGTTGAGGCCCTTGACTCTGAGGATGAGCTCTCCGGTCGTGGGGTCGTGGATGCCGACGTTGGCGATCCAGCTCTTGGCGAGATCCTTGCGGCCGCGGCCCGTGTAGACCGACTCGGCGATCGACAAGCCTTCGACGAGGTTGCGCGGCATCTTGTTGATGACCATGTCGTCCACCAGGGCGGGAATCATGGTGTCCTTGATCAAGCTGCGCTCGCCCGCCGCGTTGGCCGGGGTGGCGGTCTGGAGGCAGTTGTCGAGGACGGCCGGGTGCAAGGGGTAGTAGGACTGGGGATCCCACTTGGACTTGGGCGGCTCCAGCCCGACGATGGTCCTGCAGGTGCGGCTGCCCGAGACGGACTCGATGCTCTTGATCATCTGGAAGGTGGGGCCGAAGCCCATGCCGACCTGCTTCTGCGCCTTGTACCACAGCTTGGCGGACTGCGGGTGTCTGAGCGGTGCGAGGTCTGCCCCCTTGAGCGTCTCCTCGTCGCCGACGGCGTCCTGGACGCGGATCAGACCGGCGCAGTGCTCGTAAACAACGTCGGCGGCCGTGGTGCGGATGCGGAACTCGTGCCAGTCCTTGCTGCCGGGAACGCGGGTGAGCGTGACCATGATGGTGGTGGGCTTGCCTTCCTCGACAACCACGGCGCGGTCGAACTTGACGTTGCGGAAGCGGTACGCCAGCTCGTTGGCAGAAGTAATTCCGAGCTCGGGGTTGAGAGCGACGTGCTTCTGGAACATGGCCTCGAGCGCCATGGTGGCGAGGCCGGCGCCGGGGACGAGCACGTCCGGGCCCATCTTGTGGTCGCGGAGCCAGGGGACGTCGGCCAGGTTGAGGTGCTTGCGCCACGTCGGGGACTGCCACGAGGTGCCAGGGATCTTGCTTCCGAGAAGGTCGTGGGTGATGAACTGCTTGTAGCGCCAATCCTTGCTGGCGGCGTTCTCGTGCCAGTACTTGACGGTGTGGTTCCACGAGTAGTTGGGGAGGTCAACAACGGTGCGGATCGTGTTGAGGTCGTACTCGTTGACAATGGCAAGGTCGATCGGGTAGCCGGTGACGAAGAGGCGACCGGCGACGTCGAAGAGCGACTTGCCGGCGTTGGCGCCGCGCGCCCAAGAGGCGGCATAGCTGACGTCGGATCCCGAGGGCAAGGACTTGAGGACCTGGCTGACGGGGCCGGCGAGCGCGCCCGAGGGGCCAATCTCGATGAGGATGTTGGGTGTGTCCTTGGTGACGAGCTCCTTGAGGGCCTCGGCGAAGCGGACGGGAGAGACCATGTTTGTCTTCCAGTAGAGCGCATCGGCCGGAGTGTCCTTCTTGCCGCCCGTGACGGAGGAGAACATGGTCACGTCGGAAGCGCTGCCGTCGCCAAGGGGCTCGAAGGCCTCATCCTCATTCAGGAGGCGGTCGTACTCGTCACCAATGATGCCCATGAGCGCCGAGTGGTAGGCGAGGTCGACCTGAAGGAGGCGCGCAAAGTGGCCGGCGGCCTTGATCTCCTCGGCGAGCGCCTCGAGGGTGGGCTTCCTGCCGGAGATGGTAACGCTGCTAGGGCTGTTGAAGCATGCGATCCAAACCTTGCCGGCATACTTCTCCTGCTCGATAAAAGGAGCAGCTCCGTCGGCACCGAGACCGACGGCCAACATGCCCACGTTGGGCTCGGCGTCGGCCTTGCGGTTGACGGCCGCACGGCCTCTGTAGAAAGCGGCCTTGATGGCGCCGGCGCGGTCCAAAAGCCCAGAGGCATATGCGGCTGCAATCTCGCCCGAGGAGTGGCCCACAACACTGCTGGGCTTGACACCCCACGACTCGAGAATGGCAACGATGACCAGCTGGAGGGCTGTGACGAGCGGCTGGGAGAATTCGGGCTGGCGGAGGTGATCGGCCGTTCTGCTCTCGGTCAACTCGGCGAGGAGCGACCATTGAGGGGCCTCGGGCTGCGCCTGGAGCACGTCGTCGAGCTCTCCCAGGACGGACCGCGTGATTTCGGGGAAGAAGTTGAGCAGGTCGCGTCCCATCTGAGGCCACTGAGCACCTTGACCGGTAAAGACGAAGCCGACCTTGGGTGGGGAGGTGGCCTTTCTGGAGGTGTAAAAGTCGGACTCGTCGATTTCGGTGCTCGAGGTGGTGACGAAAGCGCGATGCCAGAGCTTGGTGCGACGCTCCGAGAGGGTGTAAGCCAGGTCCGAGAGGCGAACCTTGACGCGGGGGTTGACGAGATGGCTGCTCAGGGCTTGGATGTTGCCCTTGAGCGACCCGGCATCGTTGGCCGAGAGCACGACGACGGACGGTCGTCGGACTTGAGCATCCGCGCCCGCCTCGTGCCAGTCGAGGTCCTCGTCGTCCTCCTCGTCCAAGTCGGTCTCGGACTTGAAGGAGAAGACGTGGTGGTCCCGAGCGCCGGCCGGAGCCTGCTCGATGATGGCGTGGGCGTTGGAACCGCCGTAGCCGAAAGAGTTGATGCTGGCGCGTCTCAGCGGGTATCCCTCATCGGGCCAGGCGAGGGAGGTGCGGGAGGCCCTGACTCTGTTTCCGACAAAGTCAATCTTGGGGCTGGGCTTGATGAAAAGGGGCGTTCCGGGAATCAAGCCCTTCTCCATGGCCATGACGGTCTTGATGAGTCCCGAGTTGCCGGCTGCCGGCTCGGAATGGCCGACGTTGCTCTTGATCGAGCCGATGATGAGAGGCTTGTCTGCCGGGCGAGTTGCGGCAAAGACGGAACCGGCGCCGTTGACTTCGGTGGGATCACCGGCTGCGGTGCCCGTGCCGTGGCATTCTAGGTAAGCCGTGTCGTTGTAGTTTGAGATTCCCGCATTGAGGTATGCCTGTCGGATGGCAGCTGCCTGAGCTACCGCGCTGGGACTGGCAATACCTCCCGTTCGGCCGTTGCTGTTGGATGCCGTTCCCCTGACGACGGCTCTGATGGGATCCCGATCGCGGATGGCGTCTGACAGCCTCTTGACGACAACGCAGCTGATGGCCTCGGCCTTGACGTAGCCGTCGGCGTCGGCGTCGAATGTGTGGCAGAGAGCCGATGGGGAGTGGGCCTGGCCGACGTTGCCGGCGTCCATGACGTGGTCAGGGTTGATGTAAAGATTGGACGTCGCGACGATGGCGGCGTTGACCTCTCCTGATTGGAGGGAGCGGCAGGCCAGGTCGAGGCCGACCAGACTGCCCGAGCAGGCCGTGTCGATTGTGATGGAGGGACCCTTGATGTTGAGGAAATAAGACAGGCGGTTGGCCATGATGGCGCGGCCGACGCCGATGGGGCAGTTGGCTGGCCTGTCCTCGGCGTCGCGGTTCTGCATGTCACCGTAGTCGCTTGCGTACGAGCCAACGTAGCAGGCGACTGGTGCGCCGTCCATCTTCTCGAGGGGAATGCCCGCATTCTCAAGCGCCTCGAAGACGACCTCGAGCATCTGGCGCTGGTTGGGGTCCATGGCGATGGCCTCAGTGCCCGAGATCTCAAAGAACGAAGCGTCAAAGTCGGCCAGATCAATGTCGCCAAGGAACATGCCTCCCTGGGGACGCATTGTCCCTGGCTTGTGCGATCCGTCGTAGTGCCCGTCAATGTTGAAGCGCGTGATGGGCACCGTGTTGGGCGCAATGCCTCCCCGCTCCAAGAAGTCCCATAGTTTCTGGGGGGAGTGGTTACCACCCGGAAGGCGGCAGCCGAAGCCCACGATGGCGACGGGCTCTTGTTGGAATTGCTTCTGGGCCATTGTTGAGAAGAGTAGGGGGGTATCTTGGTTTGGTTGGATGTTTGAGGGGAGGATGGGCTGCTGTCTCAAAGCTTGACCTGGATTGGGCGGCGTGAACCCCTTCTCTTGTACGTGTCCAAAATCGACCCTTATCTGTTGATATCATGAAGCTGATTATTATCCGTTATCTCGCGATATCAAGGCACGAATCTGCAGAATGATCGTGATTACATGACTCCTGCAGTGACTGTTGACATTTGACGTTATTCCGCCAAGAGGTATGGTAGTATGTGCCTCATCTGGAGGTTGGGTTACGCGGTACTCGGTGTTGGTCCCCCCCTCCCCACTCCGCTTCCGTTGGATGTGAAAGGGTCCTGCTTACACTACCAATTTTTTTGGGAATTTGATTATATGCAGCATTCCTACCCTGCATGTCGTCGGATGTAACCGTTATGATTACCTTACCTACTCAATTATCGGTAATAGCTTGAATCACCGGAAATCATGGTTGGTCCGGTACACAATGATAGGGGAATTGGATGCGTTCGTGATTACTGTTGTTGTTGTTGTTGATGCACGGTCTCCAACACATGCCGTTGGCAACGGCGCATAGGTGCTGATGCGCATGGTAATGCCGTGCCTGAGTCGTCTCTCCATATTAGCTTTCTAAAGACCGGCAGACCAGATTCAGTCATTTGCAATCCCACACAGAACCTCCAAAACAACCACCAACATGCCAAGACATCGACCGGTTGAGTGCAAGACCTTGGACGGCACTTCCATCTCGGGATGGCTCTACACCGTCGAGGGGCCTGCCCCGGCCATTATCATGTCACACGGCGTACGTTTTAACCCTGTGCGTGAGTGCGTAGTGCACTCACCAACCTGGCAGAGATTCAAGTCCATGTGCTCACACGAGACGGCGAAAACAGTTCAACTGCGTCAAGGAGTTCACGCTTCCTGACGTAGCAGAGGCTTTCAACTCGTTGGGCTACAACGTGCTTCTGTATGATGCGCGGAGCGTTGGAGGAAGTGGCGGGCAGCCGCGAAACCTGCTAAATCCTCTTCAAATGGCTGAGGATCTTTCAGGTAAGTCCAGGAGTCAGAGACGAAATAGCAAAATAGCAATCGGCTGCTGACGAATGACCGCAATCAAAGACATCTACACATACGTGGCTGGCCTCCCAAGCGTCGACCCGCGCCAAATTGTCCTCTGGGGCATGTCCTTCGGCGGAGTCGTGTCCGCCACCTGCGCTGCGGTTGACAGGCGGCCCAGGGCCGTCGTCATGGTCTGTCCGTTATTTTCCTTCGTCAAGCCGCACAAAGCGGACAAGGCGTACGCGCAGTTGATGAAGGACCGCGTATCGCAGCTGCGCGGTAATGAACCCTACGAGCTCCCGCCGTTTAACATCAAAGGTGACAACCCGATCGGGATGCCGGGCGGCCTTGAAGCGTATACTCTAATGTCAGCAGCAACCGGGCTCGGAGTTCCGGGCTTCCGTGACAGGATCAGCTTGCAGACGTACCAGAAGCTGGCCATGTTCAGGCCCAAAGAGTACATGGACATGATCAAGGCGCCGACCATGATGATCATCCCCGAGCTGGATGGCATCTCGCCTCCTGAGGAGCAGCGGGAGGCCTTTGCGCGCATCAAGGCCCCCAAAAGGGAGTATTGGGCCGAGGGGAAGGGACATTTAAATATTGCCACGGGAGATGGGTCCAAGGAGATGGTGGCGGCGACGGCTGCCTTCTTCCGGGAAGCGTTGGAAGGAAAGGTAGAATGATTTGTGGATATATACTTTTACATGTAGTCATTTATACCGATAGATAATGTCTTTGGATGATTTTGGTAATCAGTATAGTTTTTGGCATGTCAACGAACTTGGTACTTACCACTTCTCGAGTATCGCTCCGTTTCCGAAGCCGAAAGAAACGCCAAAGTTGAAAACCCGTCCCTATACCTCACGTCTCAGGTAGATTGCACGCACGCGAATACATACCAATTATTCTTCATGCCAGTGCCGTTCACCCCGAGCAAACATTTCTTCTCCGCCAGCATCATATAGACTTTTACACCAAGATAATTCATGCCTAGAAACTTGGTCGGAAAAATGTCTCTCAAATTTTGCAAAACCCAGAAATTGATATCCACGTTCAAGAATCCGCTTTTTTCTTTGCTGCCCTGATTCCCTTTCCTTCCTTTTTCTCCATTGCAAACAGAGCGATACTCGAGATTTCTCCTTGCTCCCATCATGGCATACCTGCAGACCGTGTAGTTGAATGATTCGTCCTTGAAGTAGATCAAGTTGTAATAGATGTCAAAACGGGTGTGGCTTGCCCTATGCTATCCGGTCAGACTTGAATACTTGATAATCATCTTTTTTTATTTCCTTATCAAGACTCGGGGTTCATGTTGAGCATCAGGAACTAGGTCCGTTTATTGCCCCTGGTTTTCCGTCTCCTTTTATTTCTGGCTTTGTAAACAAACGGCATTGGAGATATTTCTTGCGACATTCCCTGCTGCCATTGATGGTAACACAAGGAGTGAAGTAGCTTTTGCTCATGCAGACCGGGTATGCGCCCCAGGTTTCCAGGGGCTATCTACGATCGAGATATATAGCGGTCTTTCTTGAAGGCACCAGCGCTTGAGGCTCAGCAGCAGGTATGTCATGTCGGTGCAAAGTCCAACATGGTACATGATGTGCATTCTCTTGCCGGCTCCGTGAAAATCACGGTACTGGCTACTAGATAGTACATTTAGAGCTATTGTGGCAACACCATTATTCATCCGAATACTACCGAGTCGTCGGGTTTCCTTGCCAAAACCGACACAACGATCGCTTTTCCAGGACCATCTCGTCATTCGTGTCAACGCCTCCGCCACCGCCAACGCCTCAAGACGCAAAAAGTGCCAACACTGGCCATCAAACCCAAGACCGGTGCGACATGGGTGCGCTAGCTTCCACAGTGTGAGTTTACTGTACCTGGCCAGAGAAAGATGCCCAGATCGGGACTCAATTATCACGCCATCGAGCTCTGCTCGACTTGTGTTCTCAAACTGGTAACGCCAACACAGCAGATGGAACGTCCCGCTGCCGAAAAGAAATGTCTCACCTCCGGTGAATTAAGCTTACTAGAATTAGGGTTCTGAGTAGGTGGCACAGCCGCTCAAGGGCTAATTAGACTTCCCAACACAAGGGACTGCTCCGAGTACGAGTACGACCTGTGCATGTAGTGTGCGTCCCCTTACCCACGCCCTCCGTTTCGCCGGCCTGACTCGCTTCGTTTTGGACTCCAGAACGGGATAGGTCCCTCTGGAAGGCTGCACCTCGTTTTAGGAGGCAACATTACCTTTCTGGGTGTCTCGTGGGTTACGGCTTCAAGTCGATCCATTCCTCGATCCTTCCAATGCCTATGAATGATGGGAGATCAGGGAGAGGTCGTACCATACATGTGAACTGATAATGGAGCGAGATGGAGTGGGAGGCCGTGGGGTGATGCTTCCTGCTAAACCGTGAGTGGCAGGTACATACACGCAGAGATTCCGTGTTATCAACGTCCAGGCAAAAGTGGCAATACGCCACCAAAAGTTAGGTTGTAATCTCAGTTTAGCTTGGTTTCAAAAGAGCGTGTTGATGAGCCGATCCCGCTTCGACTTGCCCCTATCATCTAAGATCAAGCTTTTACAAGCTCCAAATGATACAATTCGCGATTGGTTGAGGCGGTAACGGCAAGCGGAACCGACTTTGGGTCGAGGTTAGCCCGAGTTAACCCCGAAGCATTGTGCGGTCAGAGTTGCATGCGCATGCGGTATGCATCACGTCTTGCCTGTTTTCTGTGTAGACGAGCAGGGGCATGGGGGTTACTGCCTGCAAGGAACCTTGCCCACGGCATTATACTCATATTCCTGCAGCCTCGCGCCGTAAGATCGGAGCAATCAACCGGCCTGAGTGAATTAAGGGACTTTCTGGGATGGAGCGGGTTTCCTGCTTTCTGAAATTCGACTTGAAGCAGATTGTTTCGGCAACACCGGGAGCAAAAGGTGTAACGGGGAGATATTTGGTTGGCTAATAATCCTCAAGGTTACTCGTTGCTGCCTGCTCAGGAGAAGTGAATCCTGCTCTCGGCTGTGCGGAAGCAGGTGTTTTGCCAACCAAATTCAGGATCAAGCGAGCAACGCCAGTTGAACTCTGGTCCTGTCAGGTATGCTTCTAGAACGGCGAGCGTGGGCCGCAGGATAGCAAAGCCGGAGGTTTGTTCCAGGCGAGAAGATACCCTACTTGGGTGAGAAGGAAAAGGAAAGGGAAAGGATTAGCTATGAGAAGGGTGGTATGATGCCATTCACCCCCACGGAGGAACAAGATAGTGGCAAGTATGCTTAAAAATTGCGTCGCCTTGATAGTGCACGCCACGATGCAGCATGCCGGCTTTGAATAGATTTAGAGTGCCTGAGACATAAGCCAAGCGTCTATTGTGCAATCATACACAATTCGCGCCAAGTCTTGCTCTGAATTGTGCCATGTTGTACTGTGTCATGTATGTACAGGTACATGCAGCGGACATCGGGTGACCGCATCTGGTCAACCCCATGTCGAAGTACCAGTTTCCCTTTCTGGGCACTAGATAGACAGTTTCAGAATATCATGTCACTGCGTATACGTTACCCGATTGATTACATGGCCGGCAGCAGTTCCTCCGCGTTTCCATCGACTTTCATCCGATCCCGATTGCGGGAGGATCAAAACACACCGCATGGCACTACTACGGGAGCTGTGCCTGCGGCGCAGCACCGTCCTTGCAAGGATTCTGATTACAGTGCAGCGGGAGTGGCTTACATTGCATGTAGCCATAATGCTTGTTGATCACCCAATCCGGAAACGTGCCCACGACATCTTCGCAATACGCCTTGTTCAAGACTCAAGCCTCCGACTCTCCGTTAAGCCGACCCCTCACAGTCGCATCCTTCCATAACTGAATTGCGTGTGTTGCGTGGTAGCGGTCTGCATTATTGGATGCCAACCCAGTCATAGTGGACACCTCCCCTTGCGGCTGAAGCGGCGTGGGGGGGGGGGAAGGGGGGGGGATGAGCTCATGTGTCCCGGATAGCCCGAGAATGGTCAGTGGTCAGTCCATCATCAGTATAGGGCTGGTTTCTACCTACCAAGCTACCTGATCCATGGGCTCGGGTCATTTCCCACGTTGTCGGCCTCCAGCTGAAGGAATGAGGCGTCCAATGCTAAGGAATACCTACCTAACCGAGACAGGAGAGGAGAGAGGGAAAACCAGGGCGCGCAAAGGGGCGTAGCAAAGACGAGTTCACTCGATATAAAGGATGGAAACCTTCGTTTCTCCAGAGACTTTGAAGCTGTGAATTGTTTGAGCATCCGGTTCGAAGCTGCAGATCCGAAGTGACATTCTCTTCGCTCTTTTCTCACTCGTTGTACCAAAGTTCTCTCTTTATCCTACAGTTGTTACACCTGCTTGCTGAAGATCCCTCCCTCCCCTCCTGCGCTGCAACGTCGCCATGCATTTCAAGGGTTCGGATAGCATCCGCATATTGGCAGCCGTCTTGTCTTTTTCGACATGCAGCCAAGCCAGCTTCAAGATTCCTCACGGCCTTAATCCACCCAAGGTTGATTACACGGCTCATGCACATCTCATCACACGGAGCTCCGCCGATGCCGCCGATACGGCAGGTGATTCGGCGAATGCAACCCTGGCCTTCTCGGGAGACCGGAGCAAAAATCCTCCTGCGTGCCGTTACATACCCGGAGATGCGGCTTACCCTTCTGAGACGACCTGGGGCCGTCTGAACAAGACGGTGGGGGGCCGTCTCGTCCGCGGAGAACCCCTGGCGGCTCATATCTGCTACGGGGTTACTGCAAACGCTGCGGCCTGCGCAGAGCTGCAGCAGAAGTGGGATTATGTGGATCCTTTGTGAGTCTTATTCCCGTGCAGAAGCGTATCTTGATCAATCAGAGAAGGAGGGGCAGAGGAGCTAACGTTGGTTTTTCTGCACCAGCCTGCCGGACCCTGTTAATGTCATGTCACCCTACTGGCTCAACAACTCGTGCAACCCTTTGCCAGGCAGCCCCGACAGCTGCAAGATGGGGAATCTCGCTCCTTACGCCATCCGTGTCTCTGGTGCCGGCGACGTCGTTGCCGGGGTCAAGTTTGCCAAGGAGAACAACATCCGCCTCACCATCAAGAATACTGGCCACGACTATCTCGGTCGGTCGGTGGGCGAGGGCTCCCTCGCTCTGTGGATGCACAAGCTCAAGGACATCAAGGTGCTGGACTACAAGAGCCGCGGCTACACCGGAAAGGCCGTAAAGTTCAGTGCCGGCGTCCAGGTCCTTGAGGCATACAAGGCTGCCAAAGACGCCGGCCTGCGCATCGTCGGCGGCGCTTGCCCTTCCGTTGGCGTGTCAGGCGGTTGGCTCCCGGGAGGTGGACACGGCCCCCTGAGCTCGGCTTACGGCCTCGGAGCCGATCAGACGCTCGAGTTTGAGGTTGTGACGGCCAAGGGTGAAGTTCTCGTAGCATCTCAGACCCAAAACTCTGACTTGTATTGGGCATTGAGCGGCGGCGGCTCCGGCAACTACGGCGTCGTCCTCTCAGCCACCGTCAAGGCCTACCGCGACGGGCCCGTTGCCGGCTTCTCTTTGGTCTTCCTCAACACCAACCCGGACGCCTACTGGGGCGCCATCAAGGCCTGGATCGCTCGCCTGGTCGATATCGACATCAAGTACCCCAGGCTCAACAGCGCAGCCACCTTCACGGACCAGTTCTTCTCCCTCGACTTCGTCACCCTCCCCGACGGAACCGCAGCAGAACTCAACACAGCCCTCGCGCCCTTCCTCTCGGACCTGCAAGCGCTCAACGTCACCCCCATCAACACCGACTCGCACGTCTCCAACAACTACTTCGACCACTACCAGCACTTCACCACCGAGGACAGCATCAACGGCACCAACCTCACAATCGGCAACCGGCTGATCCCCCGCTCCCTCGCCCAGCCCGGGACCCTCCCGACCCTCGTCAGCACGATCCGCGGAATCGCAAACCAAACCCCGGGGGCCGTATTCGTCATCATCAACAACAACGTGACCCACGCAAACGTAGGCAACAAGCCCGGCTCCAACTCGGTCCTCCCCGCGTGGAGGGACTCTCTCTTCCTCCTCAACTTTGGCTCCTTCATCTCCTACAACGCCCCCTGGTCGGAGAAGCAGGCGCACCAAGCCCTCATCAACTCGTGGATCGACCGCTTCCGCGCCCTCACCCCCGGCGGCGGCACCTACATCAACGAGGCCACGTACAACTACCCCACCTGGAAGCAGGAGTACTTTGGTGCCAACTACGACAGGCTGGCCGCCATCAAGGCCAAGTACGACCCGGAGTACCTCTTCTTTAACAATGCGGCAGTTGGGAGCGATACCGTCTGGAAGACGGCGGGCGCCGACGGGAGCGGACGACTTTGCCGTCGCGCCGGGCGTTCCTCTTCATAAGTTGATTGATTATTCAATCACTGATCCTGTGCAACACTTCTTTTTCTTTTTCTCTTTCTTTTGTTGGATATAGATCACCAAAGCTCAAAGTGTATAACTCTTCATTGTGTACCTTTTTCTTTTTTCTTTTTTTTTCTCTGTATCTTTTTTTTTTGTTCCTTTTTCTTTTCTAGGGAAAAGGGAATTATTTTGGTACCTTTTTTATTTATTCAAATATATACGGAATAGACTAGACATAGCAATATGTATCCAAACAAGGCAAATTCTTTTGTTATTATTTTTTCTTTTTTTCTCTTTTTTTCTTTCTTTGCTTTTGGCTTTGCTCATAACTCAATAACACCAAAATGGATTATCAGACCCGCACAACAGATAGTTTTCCAATGTGTGTGTGATTAGTGCTTGGATGTGCATTTAAGCTTAATTCGTTAGCATGAAAAAAAAGAAAAGAAAAGAAATACAAGGCCGAAACACGTAATAATGACTTCATTTGGACTGTGCACACATGCATACAAGCTCGCCACCCCCAAAAGACATGTTGCTTGGCGTAGGTATGTTGTTGGCTCGGAAAACGGGACAATTCCCCCGACCAACAAAAAACTGCTCAACAAATTATTCAACTTTTCTCGGATTTTGCTCTAGTTCTAACCAATGTTCCAGGCTGAAAGAAAAAGACGAAAAAAAAAAGAAGAAAATAAAAGAGGCGAAAAGAAACCGCACGAAACCCGGCAGTAACCCCCGCCTTGGCTCGGAACTAAACTACCAAAACAAATACCGACCGACAGCAACAACAACAACAACAGCAACAACAACAAGATAAATCCGTCGACTCTTTGTCCGAGGATGGATGCAATTTATTTCCGGTACCATCGGATAAGGTACCTGCATGTACGTGTACAGATACAAAACACACCGCTATCTGATAACATTCAAGTTTCTCGTCATGGTTTCTGCATGTGCGGATGCACAACATACCTACCTGTCCATCCGCCCACACCACAATCTACGTGCCAGTCATGTGGACTGACTTACATACGTGTCCCGCTGCACTCAGCCTCACGCTTGCATGCCTGTGTAAAGTTTCCGATATTTCACCTGCCTTATTATTCCCGGCTGTTCCGCAGATAAGGGTAACACCCGATAGCTGCCGATACCTGTCGGTGCAGGAACTATGTCTCCGACTTTTGAGATTTCCCCCCTGTTGAAACGGAGTTTGCAGAGACGAAGCAAGCAAGTACCTTGACGGCTATCGGCGGCCGAAGAAGGAAGCAGGGCGATGGCAGATCAAGGTATGCACAGTACCTGACGAGAATTGAACCCGTCTGTTCAAAAAATGCTTTCCTTCTCATTGAGCAAAAATCATTTCCAAAATTCAAAAGGTCGGATAATCTCGTGATATTCTATAGAACAAAGTTACTGAATGCGAAAAAATTGTCTCGCTTTTCTTTTTTGTTGATTTATTTGAAAAAGCTGCGACTACCTAGATAGCTATACAAAAGAAAAAAAAAATACCTTGACGGCACGGCGCAAATTATTATGCCATCTTTGAAAAGCCATTGAAGCCACCAATTTATTGGAGTTTTTGAAAAGATCCCTTCCCATCCTGTAACGAAAGAACAAAAAGCAAAAAAAAAAAAAAAAAAAAAAAAAACCAAATCAACGCAGCCACCCAGACTTCTCCACCTCACAGACCAAGCTCCTGCAAGAGACCGGGCTTCCTCGTCTCCAGGATGGCCAAAGTCTGCTCCCACACCTTCCTCTGCACCTTCTGTCCAACATCGGTATAAATCCATGCCTCTGCATCCTGGTTCTTTCCGTCGCTCTGGAACTCGCCGTGCGAGGTAGCGGGAGCAGAAGCAGCAAGCACATACGTCCGAGACCCAACCTCGGTGCTGCGGTCGAGGATTCCGCGAACGATGCGGGCGACGAGCGGGGGCTTATTCTCTTTGGCGCCAAGGGTGGACTTGCAGAGGCCGGGGTTCACAACGTTGATGATGACGGGTGGGGCCGCGCTTGTTTTGGAGCCTGCAGGCCTGAGACGTGCAACCAGCTCGCGAACCAGGAGCAGCTCCAAAAGCTTGGAGACTTGGTACCTGGGCTGCTGGGAATAGCCGCTCACATCGTTCAGCTTCTCGTACAGGTCCGGCGCGTTGATCTCTTCAAACTTGGTCAACCGGTGGGCTTCGGAGCCCACGACGGTCAGATGAGGTGTCGACGAGGGGAACTTGGTCTTGGTGTCGTTGAGCCTGGGCAGCAGTGCGAGCGCCAGGAGGAACGTGTTTAGCACATTCACCTGGGTGGTTTGCTCGTAGCCCTCGGACAGCTGGAATGTTTCATTGTTGACGCCGGCGTTCAAAACGACGACATCGACGCGCGGAAGCTCGGCCTTGACGCGGTCGACAAAGGCGAGGGTTGACTGCGTGCTTGATTGGTCGAGCGGCCAAACCTCAATGGCGGCGGCATCATTTCGGGTGGTAATGCTCTTGACGATGTCTTCCTTGGCGTCCTGGCCCTTGGACACGGTGCGGACCGCCAAGATCAGTTTGGCGGCGCCAAGGCGATAGAAGTGGCGCGAGGCTTCGAGACCCAAGCCGGCGTTGGATCCCGTCACGATGACCGTCTGGCCGGCGAAGGAGGCTTTTGGGTAGGGAGGGGTGCCGAAGAATTGGGAGCGGAGGAAGAGAACAAGGCCGCTCCCGATGTTGGGTTTGATTTGGAACTCGACTTTTTGTCCGGCGGCCATTGTGAGTTGAGATGGGTCCTCGTCGACAGGGATGTACGAATGGGAAGGTGCACGGTTTGATAGCTCCGACAAGATGCAAGATGCGTCAAGATGCGTCAAGATGCGTCAAAAGTGAAGGTGTGTGCTGCTTTGTACGGTGCCCCTCGGCCATATCGGGCCGTCACGGCCAAGTAATCAAGCCGACACTTGATGACTAAAACGGTACCGTCGGCCTGTAATCATGCCGACACTTCAATTCTGTCACAAATTGCCATGGGCAGCCAAATTGCCCATTTGCAATTGCCATTTCTCTCATTGGTCTCTGCCGAGCCGACCCGCATCCATCCCGCAAGCCGCCGTTTTTTTCCCTTCTAATTTTCAATTATATCCGGCATCGCTGCCCAGCCTTTGTGGTCCAGGATCGGACTGTGTGAATGATGATCAGTTCTCCGTATCATGATCCATACGTTTTCGAGGTGGGGTCCGAGTATCGCGTGTAACGGCTGCTGGAACCATGCAGGACGACACTGCTTGTGAATCTGACTGATTCGCTTCTTCTGGCGATGTTGTTGAAGGACCTTGCGGAAGTGGGGTCCAACTATTGTTCCAAATATGGTGCCAAATATCGTGTTGAGCTTCGAGTCTCTCTGCAGGGACATGCAGATTATTAATGTACATGGGAAATCCCCCACACCGCCTCTGTTGTGCAGAACGACGATCAATAGCCGATTCGTGACTGCAACAAAAGTTTATCTGAGATGAGCAGGGGCCATTCCTCCGCCGTTGATGAACGACCGCTGGCACTGGGGCATCATGGCCGTTAGGAGGGAACCGTCGGATGTCTCGTTTGGGAAATTAATCCCCACCCTTCCCCCACCTTCCAACGTCTTGATATCTTTCTGGAAGGGGCTCAGACGCAGGACTCACAGGCCGGACGAGATAACTGAATGGATTGGAATGCTGCAGGAATGAGCTGGCGGAATCCTTCGTCTCGAGTGCACGATTGATTCGCAATCCCCAGATAAATTCGCATAATTCTTGCGCGCGCCCTTGGTGCCTTGACATGAAGCTACCACGTTACTGCACACGCCGCGCCGCACTGCATATACGCTCAAGGTCGGTAATCCTTCCGCATTCCTCAATCCCACCGTCCAAACTCGTCTAATAATTGATACTGTGCCGAAAGACCGTTATGGTGAAAGACAAGACGCCCAAAGCAACTTGCACGTTTTCGTTTGTAATACCATACTTGTCCGGGCCGCGGACGAAGCCAAGATGGAGATTGCTGACGTGACAAGGAAATAACCGCCACCAAATTTACCCTTAAATTCACCATGGTGGTAAAATAACACAACATTGCACAATCGTGGATGAATAAGATTTAAGCATATATATATTAGGTCCGCTAGAGACAAGAACGGCTAGTCATCTATGCCGGGGATTTTGCTTTTCTCAGATCGATCGACTTTTCTTTTTCTGAGGGTCGAGATGGAACAGTGCGAGAATCAAGGTTGTGGGGGATATGATTCCGGGAATAGTGGTGTGGGTTTGCTGTGATGCAAAGGATTCCCGAAATATTGCTGCTGCATGTGCTCGCCTAGGGATTGCCCGCAGAACATGATCTTATTACTCTCAAGAACAATTAACGAATCACGAATGGCGAATTCATGCTTGTTGGCGGCACACGCAAAGCACGCAACGGTCAGACCTGCAATCAGTCGGACGAATGAGTACTTATCGTCCAATCGTTTGAGCTCGCAGAGATACGCAGAGCTCAAGACGGGCTATTCCCAGAAAAGACCGAGCCCTGACTGTCGCTTTGGGACCCCTTCTGGACGGCCAGATAAGCGGATTTAAGACGCAGAGGAGGCAGCCGCATACCTTATTTTCCCCAGTCGCCCCAAGCTCCCGTCCCGTTTGAACACCCCCTCCTCGTCACCAGGTCAGGTCTAGAGTTTTTTGTGGAAACCAGATTCAATCAAAACCAGTCGCAATGGACGTGGAAATGGAGTCAAGCAAGGAGAAATACATCCAGCGTCGGCGATTGCAAAACCGAATGGCGCAAAGGAGGTTTCGTCGTTAGTGCTTGCCCCACCCCTTCACGCAGCATCGTCTGCGCGCGATCGCCGATGGCGATTGCCTGCTGTAGCCCAAGGCGCCCCGCTGACCGCTTGCCCTACCTTTCCGGTTATTAGAAAGACACAGCCAGCAAAAAGCCGCAGAGCAGCAACAGGAACCCGAAGACGCACAGCAACATCAGCAACAACAGCAGCAGGAACAGAGCCAAATAAACCATCATGAGCCATCATCCGATCCAGAACCCCCGCTCGAACACGACATGCCGACCGGCAGCGATTCCCCCTCTCCCACCGACTTCTTTGGTGCCGCTCTCGACATCGAGGCCCTCGAAGCCGCATTCAGCCCGCCGAGCACCTCCATCAGCTCAGGCAAGACGGGCGGCTGGTGCACAATGGGATACGGCGGCAGCTTGATGTTGGAGAGCATCACCGGGCTGGATATGGAGACCTCGGGGCTGCATGACGCAGCCGACGTCGGATCCATGTCCATTGACACGAGCGCCCTGCGCGTGTCGGCGCGGCCAAGCACGAGCTCTACAACCGTCCAAGAGCCACTATCCACTGCCGAGACTGCAGTCGAACAGCTCTTTAGCGAGTTTCGCAAATCATTCCCTTCCCCGGCCTACAGCCAGCACTCGCACAGAGGCTCCGTGTCGCATACCAACGACATGGCACCGCCGCAACACAGCTCAAACAAGTGGCAGAGCTCACTGCACATAGCGGCACAAAAGGGACACAACAGGATCGTATGCGTGCTGCTGCAACACCACAGCGACTGTAATGAGAAAGACAGCGAGGGACTGGTTCGTTCAACCCCTCTCGGCATGTTGCTTTCCCCACGCGCAGGAACTGACGCCGAGCATAGACACCTCTAATACACGCCACCATTGGTGGTTTCGAAGACGTGGTTAGCTCCCTCCTGAATCACGGAGCGAGGATCACCAGCGTCGACAACCAGCACCGGTCTGCCCTGCACTGGGCGATTGTGCACCGGCGAGAGGCGATGCTTAAGCTGCTGCTCAAGCATTGCGCGGGAGGAGACCGGGAGGTGCTCGACGGCTACGACGTAAACGGCAAGACCCCGCTTCACACGGCTATTGACACTGGGTTTGAAGCGGGGGTGCAGATGCTGTTGCAGTTTGGGGCCAATGTACATTACAGGGCTGGGGTTCCTTGACTAATTTTTCGTTTCCTTCTCGTTTTTCTCGGCAGACGTCAATTGGCGGATTTCAAGCATGAAGCGGCTACATACATTAGATCGTTACGACTAGACATGAGCATTGAAACACATTTTTCTGTTTCTTTTCTGGGCCGCGCCGTGTCTACTGGAACCGTCAGTTTTGGCGGTGAGATTGGGTAAAGTTGAAAAGTTTGTTTCTCTTTAGTTTTTTGCTCGGAGGCATTCTGTTGGTTATCAATGCTTCCGAGGCCATAGGCACCGAATCTCGACGTCCCCGCGATTCCGACCTCGTTAAAGCAGCAAAAAACAAACGGCGCTCGCTCCGAATCAGCAACAATTCATCAGGGGAATTTCTGGGACTTTCTATTCTTGGGTCAGAGGACAGAAATTTTAGCCCCCTTGGTTTTTTTTCTCTGTCAAGATTCGGCTACGTCATACGCGACACACAAAGTATGTATATATATATATATATATATATATATATATATATATTTCACCAAAAGCTTGATTGATTCATTTCCCAAGGTTGGTCAACGGAAAATCTTTTTCAACCACGGAATCAACCAGTCTCGGTCTTGTTTTGTTCAGTTTCTAATCTTGACGCGAAGACCGTGGCTCCCCTTTGCGGGAACGGGAATGATGAAGTCGCTGTTGGCGTCAATGTCGCGCCCGCGCTCCGTCTCGTACAACTCTAGGGTGGGGCCGGATTGCCCCGTGTAGAGGTCGTACTTGAGGAAGATGCTCGCCAGGACGATGGCCATTTCGCGGCGAGCGAGGGTCATTCTTTAGATGGTCAGAATCTATACATATATTTCACGGCAAAACAATGGGACTGGAGGGAGGGAGGAGGGATGCAAAGGGGGAAAGACTGGGGAAAGACTGGGGGAAAGACTGGGGGAAAGACATACCCCACGCAGTTCCTCGCGCCGCGCGCGAATCCGTGGAAGTACCTGGTGAGCTTGGGGTTCTCCAGCCAGCGCTCCGGTTTGAACTCGTACGCGTCCTCAAAGGCTTCCTCGTTCATGTGCGTGTCCAGCGGGGACATGCTGGTTACGGTTTGGGGCGGGATGACGTACTGCACTCCCTTGTTGTGTTTTGTGTCGGTGTAGAGGATGGGCACCTCTGGCGAGATGCGGACCTGGCGGGCCATGACGCCCGGGTGGAGGCGGACCGCCTCCTGGATGCAGGCGCTCAGGTAGGGGAGGGCTTCTACGTCTGCTATTGAGGGGATTTGGGTCGGGTCGAGCTTGGCCTCCCTCAATTCGTCTTTGAGGGTTGCGAGGGAGTCGGGGTGGGCGAGGAGGTGGTAGAGGGCGCAGGTTAGGCTGTAGGCTTTTTTGGGGGGAAAGTTAGTTTGGGGACGAAAAAAAAGGGCAAGAGAAAAGCAGCGGGGGAAGATTTTACCGGTTGTGCCCTCGCCTGCGAAGACTACTAATTGGGCCTCGCTGGCCAATCTGTGGTCTTCCTTCTCCGAGGGAGGGAGGTTGCTGTTGAGGATGCCCTCAAAGATTGTGCTCTTGACGCGTTCGGGGTTGGGGGAGCTTCTGATCTCGCGGACCTTGTTCAGCCACCAGTCCTGCCTGTCTCGAAGCTCTCCCAGACCCGGGAGCAGGTTTTTGACCAACCAGCCGGGCGCGTTCTGTACGACCTGCACCAGGCCGGGAATCAAAAAGAACAAGTGGGTGAGAAAAAAGAACTCGTCGGTGGACTCGAAGAAGGACCAGCCGAAGTCGGGGAGCTCCATGAAGCCGAAGCACTCGCCAAAGGCGTAGATTGTGATGACGTCGCTGGCGCACGCTTTGAACATGTGGTGGAACTGCAGGACCGGATGGGTCGACTTGGAGACGGATTCCATGCGGGCGAGCATCTTTTGGGTGTATTCTTTCATGACCACGTCGAGGCGGCGGATGCTCGCCACCGAGAAGAAGGAGTTGAGGGCGTTGCGTCTGCGGCGGTGGAGGTCGTGGTCCGGGGTCGAGACGATGGAGTAGGGGGTTCCGGTTCTCTTGGCGAACCAGACCGGCTTGTTTGTTTTTCTGCCCGTGGTTGGGTAGACCGTGTCGAGGAACTCGGGGTCGTTCCAGTGGACCTCGTTCGGCGTGACGCGGATGATGGGGCCGTACTGTTTGTGCATTTCTGCCACCCGCTTGAAGTATTGCCCGCCGAGGTACACTTCGTAGTAGGCTTCGTAGAGGTATGTGAGGGCTGCGAGTTTGGGACCGGGGATTTTGGCGAGCGGGGAGAGGTATACTGGATGGGAACCAGGGAATATCAGTCTGTTGATCTTCTGAATGGCGGTCATGGCAAGGGGAACGGGGACACTTACGCCGATAAACTGCGACGGATATGAAATGTGCTAGGGACACGGTGATGAGCAGGTAGAGACCTGTCCGTCCCCAGTCGTTGAAGCCATATTGCTCGTATTCGTGCTGCAGACGCGAGAGATGCAGCTCGGTGCCTTTCAGGAGGCTTCGAAAGATGGGTGTCGAAGTGTCGGCCGACATGGTTGGGGGGAAAAAACCCAAGAGCAATCTGAATGAATCTCTCTCTGGGCCTTGCAGGGGTTGGGAAGACAGAGAGATAGAGAGGAACAGGGGCACGGTGGGGGTAACCTTGACTTCTAAAGTCGGTTGGGGTTGTAACCGCGGGTGGTCTTAACAAATACAGCAAGGTGCGACTTTGAAGCAAGGTAATCGCGCTTATTTCCCCGTAAGCGTAATCAATCGCCCAACCTAAGGTAATGTCTCTCCTTAAGGGTTCCAGGTAGTGTACATGTAGGTCTCCTGCATTTTCAGCTAGATATCTGTTAGGCGTTTCTCTGGGTAATTAATTACCCACGGTATCTGCGAATTTGTGTTTGTCAGTTAACCTGGAACCCCGTAATTGGTTCCCGCAGACAGACTCCTCCATGGATCTCCCTTTCAACACCGTCACCCTCGTGGGGTTGATCTTGGGTGTTGCTCTCACATACCTCTACCATGCCGCCAAACCAAAGCCGATCCCGGGGATTCCCTACGATGTTGCCTCGGCAGGCAAGCTGATGGGCGACATCCCCGCGTTGACCTCGCACATCAACGCAACCGAGGGCACCTTCATCACTTACATCCTCCAGCAGATGAAGAAGCTCAACACGCCCATCATGCAAGTCTTTGTGCGCCCCTTCAGCAAGCCCCTGGTCATTCTAGGTGATTTCCACGAGATGCACGACGTCTTGATTCACCGACACAAGGATTTTGATCGCGCAGAGCTTCTCGGCGACCTGGTCAAGGGGCTCGCGCCGGATCATCACATTCTTCTCAAGACGAATGACCAGTGGAAGCACCAGCGCCGTCTCATTCAGGATCTGATGACGCCTTCCTTTTTGCACAAGGTTGCCGGGCCGATACTGCATTCCAACATCGGCCGCATGGTCGAGCTGTGGCGCGAAAAGGCCCGCATCGCCGAAGGCCGGCCATGGCATGCTGCCCATGATATCAACGACGTGGCTCTGGATGCTGTGATGGGGTTCGCCTTTGGTGAGCCCTCGGAGCACAGCGCTACCCGCCCGGCGCTCGAGGCGCTGCGAGCGCTGGATGCGAAGGGCCTGGCGGCTTTGAAGGGAACCGGCGATCGGGACCAACCTATTGTCTTCCCAACCGCAAACAGAGGCCCGGTACTGAATTCCATCCTGGCGCTGACCGTGACTGTTGGTGAACTGCACGGCAACCCCTGGCCGGCACTGGCTTGGGCATACATTATGCGGAAGCCCCGGATCAAGAGAGCGGTGGCCATCAAGGAGGATTACATTGCAAAACAGCTCTCAAGTGCCGTAAAACGCTTGACCGGCCCCGACAGCGAAGGACAGCACGTCTCTTCAGCTGTTGATCACATGATTTTGAGCGAGAAGAAGCTGGCGCGGAAGGACGGACGGGCGCCAGATTACTTCTCGCGGGTGATGAAGGATGAGACGTTCGGTTTCGTCTTTGCGGGACACGAAACGACGAGCACGACGCTATGCTGGGGTCTCAAGAACTTGACGGACAACCCCTTTGCTCAGTCCAAGCTGCGAAAGGCTCTGGAGAGCGCGTTTGCCGCGGCGTACGCTGAGGGCCGCGACCCAACCGCTCAGGAAATTACGAGCGCACATATTCCTTATCTCGACGCAACGATGGAGGAGATTTTGCGGTGCGCCGGCACGGCCTCTGTGGTGGATCGCCAGGCCACGCGCGACACGGAGCTGCTGGGGTATCAAATTCCCAAGGGCACCATGATCGCCACCGTCGTGTTGGGGCCCACGCTGGTGAGCCCTGGCTTCCCGATCCGGGATGATCAACGCAGCCCGACAAGCAGGGCGGCTTTGAAGGAGGGTCGGGTCCGGGCGTGGGATCCAAGGGATATCGGATACTTTAACCCGGACAGATGGATGGTTCGCAGCAGTCACGGCGGGAAAGGGGCGGACGGCGGGGAGGAGTTTGATCCCACTGCCGGTCCGCAGATTGCTTTTGGGCTGGGCACGAGAGGGTGTTACGGGAAGAGGCTTGTCTATGTTGAGATGAGGATGGTGCTAGCTTTGATCTTGTGGAACTTTGAGTTGGTGGCTTGCCCGCCCGAGCTGTCGGGGAACAAAGCTAAGCTTATTACTACTAATGAGCCGAGGCAGTGTTTTGTTAGGTTGAGGGAGATTGTGAGGAGTACTAAGCATAGATAGTGACAAGAAATGAAAAATACAAATAGTGATATTGATGACCTGTGTGTATATCACATTGCATGCATCCTCTGGTGAGGATCTTGGTGACGGCTTCCATGTATTTACGAGACGTTAAGGGGTGACATACCATGCCGGATTGCCCTGCGCATGCTGGGTTAGCTGGTTGTGTGTGACAACGTCTCACCTTGCTCTTATCCTCTTATCCCCGTGACGGAAATGGTGCAGGCATTCATCCACGAACCAGATGTGTGACAATCGGGGTTGCAGGGATGATGACCCGAGCGGGAGGATTATTGGGCCGCCGGATGGAACACAGCCCTGTTGCGGGGATCTGAGTTATTCCCGCGCACTCCGCGTCAGATCACTCGGGAGGGAATATGCATGCACGGTTATCGCGCATGCACAAAAGGGGAGTCAGCTTACTGGTACATTATGCACGTGGGAGCTAAAGGTTATGACAGGTCAAAACAACCTACAGGAAAATAAACACTCGAAACTCGTGATGGTGCTCACTGATGACTCGTACGAGCCGCATCACCTCGTACGACGGAACCCTCATGCACAGTGAGCTTGTAGGTAAGCTGGTCTCCAAAGTTGATGCAATAAACTTGGGCCGGGGAAACCATTCCTGATGTGGGAACCTGGACCTACCTGCCTTTCATCTCTCTTGCTGCGCCCTTCGCCAACATGAACCCCAAATTTGCAGAGGCCCAAGCCCACGTTCAACCTTACGTTGACAAGGCTTTGGACCATCTCAACCAGCTTCTCAAACAGGAACCAAAGGTCCTCGCGTGGAACATCTTTTCAACCGCCAGCATCGCTCTGGTCTTGTACTGGACTGCTCTCATCGTCTACCGGCTGACTCTGCACCCGCTTGCCCGTTTTCCCGGCCCCTTTCTCTGCCGAATCGGCCATCTCCCAATATGCTACTACGAGGCCATTCTGAACGGGAAATTCCTGGAGAGACTCCCCGAGTATCACAAGAAATACGGCCCCATCGTCAGAATCAGCCCCAACGAGCTCCACCTTGACGATCCGGCCGTTTACCACGAGATCTACAAGCAGGGCTCGGCCTACACCAAGGACCCCGTTTCCTACGGTCTGGGCGTTTCCAAGGCCATGGCCTTCACCGTGCAGACCGAGAAGCACAGGATCAGGCGCCAGGCGCTCGACCCGGCCTTCTCGAAGCGCCGAGTCAACTTGATGGAGGACGGACTCCTTGAGGAGCTTGAGCTTGTTTTTGAGAGAATCGATAAATGCGCGAAGGAGGGGGCCGAGGTTCCGATTTCAGAACTTTTCTATTGTTACACGGTAAGCAACCCAAACCACCAGCCTTGCGGAACTGTTACTAATCAAAGCTGACAGGGCGACATAATCTCTCACTACCTCTTCGGCAAGAGTCTGAACCTGATCTCGTCTCCAAACTACCTCGAGCGAGCAGAGCAGATGCGCGCCTTCACGCGGGGCGTCTGGTTCGCCCTTCACTTCAAGATCGTCCGGGACGCGGCCCTGGCCATGCCGAGATGGCTCAGTGCGATTTTCAACGACGCGTGGGTCAGCGTTCTCTGGTTCTGCGAGGACCTGGCCAAAAGCGCCATCGACAACTTTGACGACAACGTCACGGCCGAGAGGCTATCCAAGCCCGGCCGGGAGACAATCTACGACCGCCTGCTCAGCGACCATCACCGCCGCCAGAAGAAGGGCCACGGCGACGTGCAACCCCTTGACGTTCCCGAACTGGCCGATGAGAGCGTTGCCATTCTGAACGCCGGAACCGAGCCCACGGCCACCATGCTGGTTTACGCGACGTACTTCTTCCTTCACTTCCCCGAGGTGCACAGACGCGTCTTGGCAGAGCTGGCCACGGTGAAGCCCGACGCGAAAGGAAGGCTGCCGCTGGCCAAGGTCGAGGTTCTGCCCTACTTTACCGGATTCGTGAGGGAGACTCTCCGTTATGTGCCTCTGGTTCCCGGCCGTCTGCCTCGTACCGTTCCCAAGGGTGGGCTCTACGTCCCTTCCGCCAAGGAGGTCATCCCGGCGGGCACGGTGGTTGGGATCGACCACGGGCCTCTCCACTTGCAGCCTGACATCTTTGAGCGCCCGACCGAGTTTGACCCGGAGCGGTGGATCGGCGAGCAGGGCAAGGAGCTCAACCATTGGCTGTTGTCCTTTTCCAAGGGCAGGACTGACTGCATCGGGAAGAACCTGGCGTATGCCGAGATGCATCTCGCGTTGGCTAACCTGTTTGCGCGGTACGAGCTGGAGTTGACGCCTGGAAGTGACGAGGCGATGGTTTGGTTGGATCGCGTCATCGTGCACCCGACGAGGAACTTGCGTCTCAAGGCCAAGAGGAGGAGTGCTCCGCTGGCTGCTTGATGCGCGAGCTGGGAAAGGGACCCTCTGCCGGTGAGGAAGGGCTCTTGATGAAACGGGAGCTGTCGCCTTGAAGTCATTTGGCAGCCGGGAACAAGAGAATGGCCCTCGTACCGGAAATGTAGCAACAGAATGTGTAGTCGCTATCAAAAGAGCAACCTCCAAGACTACTCTATCGACCTTAATGTTTCCACCCACCCGTATTGAATGTTTTGCTTACCAGGATCTTCCCATCTTCTTCGCACCTGGCTGTCTGTCATTGCGCCGGGCCAATGGAGCGTGCTACACTAAAACGATGCAGTGATGAAAAAGATGATGGATTCGTTTCCTCAGAGCTAGGGAAGGAAGGCCCTAGTTATGACAACGCTCGGCAGCATAGTCGAGCACCAAGGTCGTGCTGGATTTCTTTCTTGGGGGCAACAAAGAGTCCCAGGTAAAGACGTAAATGCTGCAACGCAAGGTCTCGTCCCAGCCATTGCTGCTGATCGCTCTGTCCTTTGTCACCACCCTTGCCTATCCGTAGTGTAGACACAACCCCTGTTGGGCTCAATATCAGCTCAATCATGTGCTTTTGAGGGTCGTCCACATTTGGAGACTTTCGTTCCCTGGTTCGCTAATTTTGAAGCCATAACGGACCTCACCCACCGCAGCCTGATGCTGCTTGGCGTGCGAAAAACGAAAACGGTTCCAACGGCTCCAACGCTTCAGCCTTAAACAAGACTAGCGCATTGATCGTGACAATCCCCGTTCCTCCCCGTGTAGGCAGTTGGGACCCCCTGCCAAGGCACACTATTGTGTACCTCGCCGTCAATGTTGACCTGAAAAACTCCAACATCAAAAAAGCCGTAACAAAAGTTGCATTCTCGTCATATCCACCTCCCTCTCTTACAAAGCAACCCCCTTCAAAAATGCCATCCAAATCTACCACCAAAGCCGCCTTGGCAGCCCTACTAGCAGCAGCCTCTCAGACTACTCTGGCCCAATCGACAACCGTAGTCACGCACTGGTGTCCCGAAGTATGGGACTCGGGCAACTCGTATCGCGTCGTGGGCGACGGAGAACCAGACGGAATAATCTACCGCACCCGCATTTACGCATCCGTGATCGACGCCAGCCCGACGGCAACTACCTACTCCCTCGACTGCGGCTATGGCGACGAACTCCCAGACCCCGACGGCCGGGGCTGCAAGCAAAATCCGACTGTCATCTACACCCTCGGGCCAAAGACGGTTGAAGGAAGCATGATCCAACCTGAGAAGCCGTGGGACAATACTCGAGGCTTTGACTGCGACGTTAATGCCGGCGCCACGACTGCGTCCTGCGACTTCTTCCTGGACGGTCGCCAGGCTGAGGCTATCGCCGAAACCGGCAGGTGGCCGAGCGATCCGGATGAGTATGGTGGAATCGACTTTTCACTCTACTATCAGCCCTTTACAATTACTGCTGGACTGGAAAAGCTGTCTGGCGGCGGCGGTGGTGGCAGTGGTGGTGGTAATGGGGCTATTGCAACAGCTACAGACGGATCAGCACCCGCAGCTCAGGCAACAGAGGCTAGCACGGGCTCTGCTCCTGTTGGTGCACATGAAACAGGGTCAGCAGCGCCTACCTCAGGGGCAAGCCAGGGAGTGGTTGGGAGATGGATGATGATGATGGGTTCTGGGGTTGCGGCTGCATTGGCAGTCAGCGTGATGGTCTGAGAAAGGGACGGAATTGAACGGTCTATACCTTGTATGCCCATATTTTTACAGTGTAACTTGGGGAATCCAATAGCAACACACCGTATTTGAATCGCGCTCCGTTCAGCTGTTCTCATCCGCGCTTGGGGTCCGGTCTTTTATCCCTGAGGAGCAAAGAGAAAACCCCCATCTTCCCAAGCATTCCAGCCGCAATTAGCGGGCTGTCGCCGCTTCTGTTGGGCCTGTCCACTTCGAGGCCGCCCAGAGTAAGGAGAACACGAACAATGTTTGTTCGGCCGTTGGCTGCGACGGATCCAAGTGGGGTTAAGCCGAAGGGGTCTGGGAGGTTCACAGAATAATGTGCCGTTCGCCCGTATTCTCTGACGAGCACCCGAACCACCTTGGTCCATCCGTGTGCTACAGCGAGGCACAGCGTCATTTCCCTTTTGTTATCCGTATATTCCGTCATCGCCGCTCGATAAAAGTCGGCGACATCGTATCTGATAGTTGAGTCTGTGAAGCAGCGGCATACCCATCTGCCAGTATTTCGGCAAATGGAAATCAACCGCTGTATTGCGCCAGGGAGTGATGTGCCGTCGAATGAAAGCCTGTTTCCAAGTGCGGGAGCAATGCAAAAAAACGCATCCGTCGCAGAGCCTAGCTCATGTTCCAGGAACGAGTCTTGCATGGCTTTCACGAGTTCGTTCTCTAGCCGGTAGCTAAGCTCATCATTCGTCATTATTGGCTGAAGCATTGCGGCAATCTCTTCTCCAACATCCTCAGCCCCTCGCCTGAGAGTTCCAGCTCCTGTAACAACAAACTTGACAGAAATGGCGTCTTCGACCGAACTGCGAAAGAAGAAGACCGGCTTCCCCACTCCGCCGCATTCCATAACCGTAAGTCGTCCTGCTTCTTCGTCTCAACACAATATGAATGAAGCGTGTGCGGACGCCGCTAACAAGCAACTAGCCCGCCGGAAAAAGTACGTGCTGGACCTCGAGAGTAAGCTGGCAGAGGCGCGAGAGATAGGAATATAAGCGACAAAGGAAGTACAGCTAGCGGCACGCCAAGTCGTGTTCGAGAATGGACGGCTCCGATCTGGGCAGGGTGCGGAGAAAATGGAGATACGGGGAATTACGGCCGACAGCGAGAAATAGAACAACTAGCGAGACGGGTTGGAACATTTGCGGCCAGCCGAAAGACCGAAGATGCCAGCGGAATGAAGACATTGACCACCGGAAGTGTATCGGAGAGCAGCGGCGGCTTCCGATGCAACAGCGGCGAACGTAGATGCTTCAATCCCTACGTAGAAAGCCGGACCTGTCATAGTGTAGAAGTACCTTCATGCAAACTTCTTACCCGACTTGCAGAAAATCCTGCCACGGACATCACCATGGTCCCTGCCCCTCCAGGTTCATGTGAGCTGCCTCAGGATGGATTACGTTGCTAGAGCTTTAGAAGGTGGCTGCACAGCGAAGGGGAATGGTGGGTGTGCTGTCAAGTCCAAGGCCATTTCACAGGCGCTTGATCACATGTTGGGGTGAGCTCAGCCAATGTCGCAGGGAGGGGCCCAGGCTATCTCGAGCTGTTCGATATAGCCGTACATCCAACCCCTTGGGGATCAACTACGAATCACCACTGGCAAGGGAGCCTAATATTACGAAAAATAACCCGTATTCGCTTGCACATAAGTGTACTTTCAGCACAACGTAATCCATTTCATCGAGAGCATCCAGACGCCCCTCGAGCTCTTGCACATTTACAAAATGATTTGGATACTAGAGTTATCTAGTAAGGTACCAGATGCTTTAAACTTGTAGGTAAACAAGTACCTGAAAAGATGTCTGCTATTTGACAAAAAAGTTCTGGACCAATACTTTCGGGGGCGTCCTGACTTCCTTTGAACGCAAGTTCCCCTGGTCGACAAACATTTTTGCGCGATTCTCATATCGACCAACCGTCCCAAGAAGTGCCCCTTTCCCATCTACCAAACTGCTCACTTCAACACGTACTTGCCCAGAACCGCCACGCCGCCCTCGCCATAGCCCTCCTTCACACCCATCTCCATCTTGTCAATCAGCCACTTGAGCGCAGACCCATCAACCCCTTCCTCCTCGCAAGACTGGATGATATTGCGTACGCCGGCCGCCTGCATCGCAAGCGGGTTGCCGAGACTATCCATCCACCGCGCCTCATCCACCTGCTCCGAGAGTAGGCCCACATACGGCACCAACGCGTTCAGCATAGGGATCATAACCGAGTCGACGGCCTGCTTGGTCAGCCGTGTGGCACGCTGACGCTGAAGCAAGCCGATGCCGGTGAAGGCGCCGGCGAACATACCGTACATGGCGGCGAGCGCGGCGCAGTCGAACAGCGAGGCGGCGCCGGCGTCCTCGGCAATGTACTGGACAATCTTGGCAATGGGCGCCAGCAGCCTAGGGACGTCTAGCTGCGTGTACCGGGTCTCAGTCTCGCCGCTGAGGATCACGAACGCCGACGGTGTGCCAACCAGCTGCGGCGGCACCATGATGGCGCCGTCAAAGTAGGCAGCTGCGCCGAGCCGCCGCAGGTGCGTCTCGAGCTCACGCGCCTGCGCGGGCGTTCCGTTAGTGAGGTTGATGATGGTTTTGTCGGCGAAGGGCTGCGCGCCGCCGTCCGCGTCGATGCTCGTGAGGGCTTCATAGATAGTGGGGTAGTCGAAGAGGCAGATGAGGATAACGCTGCTGCGGCTAATCGCGGTAGCCACTAACGGCTCAAAAATAGCACCCTTCGAGATAAGATCCTTCACCTGCGGGCGGTCGGCGGTCCGGTTCCAGATAGTCACGGATGTGTTGCCTTTGAGCAGCCCGCCGGCCAGGGCGGCGCCCATGTTACCAATGCCTATCGAAGTGACCTGAGTTTGAGCCATTGTAAAAGTGGGAAGGGTCACTGAAGGTAAGAAGATCTCGTTTAAACTGGAAGGCTGGAAGGCTGGAATTATGAAGCTGCCGATCGGTGATGAGGAGGCTTACGAGCGGTAGTCTAGGTGTTCTTATACTTGGTGCTTCCAGATGACGTAGCGATCATAATAGCTATCGCCAACCTAGTGCTCCCGCACGCGGTGTCTCGTCGAAGTCGCGCTTCGGTCGCGAATGCCCGTGGGTCAGTATTTCAAAGCATAGTGAGTCACACCGACGAATTTGTTTCCTTTAGCAGCAACACTGTTGCAGTTGTTGTGTCTAAGTAGCTTGGCGCTTAGAAATTGATCCATGCAGCCTTCTTGCCTAGGCTCATCGAAGAGTTCATGCTTAGAAATCAACTTTGTAAAGTGCCAGAAACCTGAGCAAGATTTCTCAGTGGTTATGTTGCATATCTCTCGGTTAACTTCGTAATTCCATTTTCCAAATATACCAGGGGGATAGCTACGATTACGGTTACAAGCAATGGAAACTATTTAAAAACTCACTTTTAAACCTCCAACGCAGCAATAATATCCGTACGGTAGAGTTGTCGGTATTTCTAGCTTGGCCCAGCCCTCCTCATTTTCCCGTTTATAATTCTGGTTTTCCTGCTCTCAAGATAACTGCTCTAGCTCCCGTATCCCCTATGCTTATCCAGATTAATACGCCTTCAGGACGGCAATTTACAGGCTCTTCCGTAGCATCGGAAAGCCCCGTAAAATGTGAGAAGGGCAGAGAAGAAAAGGTAAAAAGAAACATGGCATATAAAGAGGAAAATTACGCTGCATAAGAATACAAAATACACCACACTCGGCAATTCGTCCGTTTTCTTTCGCCAACAGCCCCAAGCGCAGGCAGCCGGACCGGGCCCATTATCACCTACCTTTTTGACTTTAGTAGCTTTACTCTAATTTCTCACTTCTTTCAATATTTTCTCACTTCACTTTTCTCTTCGCTCATCTTACTTTACCTTTTCTATACTTTATTTCCCTACCACTCACAACTTCTCACAAGGGCATCCCTAAACTAAACATTCATCTATCCATTCATCACGAACCATAACAAATTCATCTCCTACACCATTTCCGGTACCACTTTAATCATCATCGTAGGCTGCCCTGAAAGGAAATGGGCATTGTTATAAAGATACAAATAAAATACAAAAGACAGAAAAAGTGCGCTTGTAAGCGTACAAGTTTTGGGTACACTGTACCTGTATCTGTCCCCAACTCGCACCAGGACCGCCCCGATTATTTCATCCAAAGTGTCATGTTCCAGGGAAAATGTTCTGCAAATTCGGAAGACATGTTACTGAATACTGAAGTCTTTTTCCTTGAGAAAATGATACATACACCTCACTGCATATATAGTAAGACAGGGGCTGTTGGTTCTAAGCGCCCACTGTCTAAATTTAACTTTTCATTTTGCGACGTCCAGTTAGACAGACCCCTACGACTTTGACAACCAGATGCCCGATGCCAAGCACGTCAGCAAGACAACCCGCCTACGTCGGGCAGTCCGGCATCGACGCCCGTCTCAGCATTGGGCCCCGGTGCCGAGTATATCGAGACCTGACCATGAACAAGAACGACGACTTCACTGTATTCAAAATCCCAGGAAAATGTCCTACGTTTATAGAAGCCATACTGCCAAATATTAAAGGTAATTTTCGTCACAGATTAATACAAATACACCACTGTACATATGGTGAGACAGGAGATAGAGAGTTAAGCGCCAAAAATTATTTTCCGGGTTGAAAATGTCGCCTCCTAAAAAAGGCACAAAGGCGCTCAGCACCAGCCAGAAAGACTTTTATGGGTTTCCTTCTCCTTTGCTTTCGCGCTCCTATACATGCTATCTCCGTGCCACCTTCTTGCAGTCACTTAGGCAACCAACTTTGACAACTGATTGTATGTGGATGATCTGGACCTAGTACCCGGTTATGGCCTTCAACAGACTGCTGCATTAAGTTGAGCGCATCATGATGACGGCCTAACTGCTTCCAAGTGAGGGCGAGGTTGGCCATGCTGGTCAGCGTATCAGGGTGATCGGCCCCGAGCTTCGTCTTGCGAGTCTCCATCACCTGTACCTCCAGCTTCTCGGCTTCTTCCCACCGGCCCTGACTCCAATACGTCGACGCCAGGTTGGCCATGCTGCTCAGCGTATCAGGGTGATCGGCCCCGAGCTTCGTCTTGCGAGTCTCCATCACCTGTACCTCCAGCTTCTTGGCTTCTTCCCACCGGCCCTGTTTCCTATACGTCGACGCCAGATTAGCCATGCTGATCAGCGTATCAGGGTGATCGGCCCCGAGCTTCGTCTTGCTTGTCTCCATCACCTGTACATCCAGCTTCTCGGCTTCTTCCCACCGGCCCTGATTCCAATACGTCGACGCCAGGTTGGCCATGCTGCTCAGCGTATCAGGGTGATCGGCCCCGAGCTTCGTCTTGCTTGTCTCCATCACCTGTACCTCCAGCTTCTTGGCTTCTTCCCACCGGCCCTGATTCCTATACGTCGACGCCAGGTTGGCCATGCTGGTCAGCGTATCAGGGTGATCGGCCCCGAGCTTCGTCTTGCTTGTCTCCATCACCTGTACCTCCAGCTTCTCGGCTTCTTCCCACCGGCCCTGATTCCTATACGTCGACGCCAGGTTGGCCATGCTGCTCAGCGTGTTGGGATGATCGACCTTGAGATCTGTTTTGCGTATTTCTATTGCCTCTATCAGGAATGCTTCCGCCTCCTTCCATTCACCTTTATACAAGAAATATCCACCAGCATTGTGGAGTAGAGCTGCTCTCCCAAGTTTCTCTTGATCTGATTCGGTAGCTGCAATGTTGAGGACTGCATATACGTGGGGAAGGTATTTGCTGCAAATAACCCAATTGTCATAACTTCCATACGGGTATATATGTGACACAGTTAGCACTGCCCGCTTGGCGAACTGCCACACTTTGTTTTCCCCAGCGAGCCACTTTTGAGTGACTAACTGCACAAGCCGGTGCATATCAAAGCTACCAGACTTGTCCTCTGCGATAAAAGAAAACGCTTTCAGTACTCCCAGAGCCTCAAGGAGCTGCATTTCTCCCCCCAACTCCAGCCCTTGCTCCCGTTTGGCGTAGTCGGACAGAAATTCATGCGGAATGCCCTGTCGATGAAAAAGACTCATCAGCGAAAGAAGCTCGCTGGCAAAGATGTTTTGCCGTCGGATCTGTTCGAACGAAAGAATCCAAGTTTCTGCAACTGCATGAGGAGCCTCCGAGTCTCTGCCAACAGTCTCAAATTCGTTGCTAAGCAGATGCACTAGGTTCTGATCGCTTTCGTTGAGCAGTTGCAGATACCTACTGACCGATATGGTTTTTTCGTGTATGAAAGCAGCGGCTTGGACCAATGCTAGCGGCAAGTGCTCCAATCGAGACGAAAGTGTCGACAAATCCTCTGGATCCAGGTCATCTGGTTCAAGTTTCTCTTGCAGCAGCTGCTTCGACTCTCCCTGATCCATTTTTCCAACCTCAATTGGGCGTTTCCCCTTGACGAACCGCGAGCCTGTCTCCTTGTTCCTGGTGGTAATGATGATAGATCCGTGAGCACAATCAGGAATATACTTTCCAAGACTTGCTTCATCTTTTAATGCACCTCTGCTTACTGATTCCTTAGGCGTGCCAAAAAAGACGTTCGTATCATCGGCATTATCGATAACCATCAGCCATCGGCCACTTTCTTTCCTTTCCAGCCACCTTTTCAACAGAAGTAGGACGTCTGCCTTGGGATCAACACTGCCCGGTATCTGGCATTCTTGCGCAATTGACATGAATGATTGCCGGAATTTCTCGGCATTGTTTGCATGTACCCAAAAGATTGAGACATCTGGGCTCGTCTTGTGGAGCCAGTAAACGTATGCCAAAGCAATTTGTGTTTTTCTATTCTGGGTTAGCGCAAACTTGGTGCAAAAGATGAATGAACTAACCCGATGCCGCCGAGGCCATAGAGTGCCATCTTGGACGCAGGTTTCATAGACTGTTGTTGGAGCTTCTCAAGAATCGATTCCCGGCCGATGAAGGATTCATTTTCTGGGTAGGGAACATAAACTATGGATTTGTTAGAATAACTTGGTTCAATAATGCAATCATGAGAGCATTTACGTACACCAAGGTCCTGTAGATTGCTTTTGGTCTAGGGCAGATTCTAAAACATATCAGTAAGCATTCTAACAAACCTTTGCAGAAGGCTGCCGAGATGAGAAGCACGCACCTGTCTGTGAAGGTATCCAGTTGTCCAAGAACGCCCTCATGCATGCTGCTGCCGTTGCTGCTGCATACCGCTGCCAAACTTTGGTCTTGTGGCTATCCGCATAGTCACAAGCACCTTTGATCACCACGCACGGGAATATATCCCATGCTCCAGCACCCTCCATTTCAAAACCCAAAACGCCTTCTTGCCGTGCAGTGGCATCACGATGTCTGCCAGACTTCATCACTGTGTCGCCAGATGCAATCAGGCCAAAATGAGTGGCAGGCTTTGGATTATCCCGCTCTAGGCGTTTGCGCGGCACTAGCTGGCCGGTACAGCCACACTCTTCGCATGGTTTTCCGTCTTTGACATGGCGGTATGTGGCTTCAAATAACTTGTCGTGTATGGCACCTGGGTAAGTGGCCACCAATTCCGCCTTATTCTGCAACATTTCCATATAGCTGGCCATCGTATCTTGCAGAATCTTCCGGCTATAGACGCCCTTGACTTTAGCCAGCAGTGCACGGATCTCAGCATTCGGCCTTCCTAATGAGTCGAGAAGCGTATCTTTTCGCACAAAATCGTCCGGAAGCTGCCGTCCAAAGTCATATTGCACGATGCCGTCGCTCACGATGACATCACCTAATATGATCTCACTGCCGTCTGGAGAAAAAGGAGCAACGCCGCAAATACCAACCAGCACAGCAAGCTTGATATTTGGAAAGCTCATCCGGCAGTTAGCAGCAACGGCCGCAGAATTAGATTTACCCATAGCTGGCATATGGGCAAGAACAACGTTGTGACGGCCGATGACACCGGTGGAGTAAGCGTTGGAGTCGCCTATTGCTTTATCGTACGGTGGGCCGTCATCATCCCAATGATGGTCGAACAGAGCTTGAACGGCATCGGCTTCAAGGGTGAGCGCGCAGATGAGGGCGATTTCAAAGTCGCGACGCGTAGTAGGGCGTCGTAGCTGAGCCATTGCGGTGATGGCACGGATGGAGTCGGTCACCCCTAATCAAGGATGTAGTGAGTTTCTCAGTTTTAGTGTTGAAGTTTTGAGATTTCTCAGCAAAATCAGGTAACAATAGAATTTTCTGTATTTGGTCGCGATATTATCGAGGCAAGAAGTGCGGGGTTTTGCTTTTTTACTCGGGTGAAGGAGGTTTGGTGCCCGAATTCGGTGCCTGAGGGGAGCCTTGGGGGCTGTGTCTGCTTAGTCATTTATGTGGCTTAATGAAAGCTGACTTTTGCAGCTGCTGAGCACTTTCCTCGCACAACGAATCACGTTTGACGAAACTTGGTTCATGACAATGTCTCAACCCTGCATGCATGCAATCATATTAGAGAGTTATGACTGTAGCAGCACTAAGATCCCTGTTAAACCGTGAATAATTGCTTCTGATGCAACTGTACGACTCTGGAGTAATAGGAGTATTAATTAACCAAGTTATAGATTTCCTCGGAAGGTTATTCAAGTTGCTGCAGAGGTTTGGTGCGATGGTGTGTGGACTGGTAAATCAGGGTAGTGGCGTTGGCTTTGTCATTCAACGGGTTAATACCATTCGGTGATGGTGTCCTCAAACCACCATCAAAATCCCTGTGATATTGTAACTAAGTCAAGTCCATGACTATTTATTCCAATCCAGCCTTTATTTCGAGGTTATTTTCTTTCAAGATTATCTTATTCTTAATATCAACCATCTAGAAGCGCCAAGAGAGTGCCTAACCACACAAAAAGGTGGGTCAAAAGGGGTATCTATCTAATACAGGGTGCGTTTTATTGCCACACCAACCGCGTGTCCCAAATCGGGAACAAATTTCCCTGGGAACAATCTTTACAGGTGAGAATAAAACCTACACACGTCACAGCAGCTTCACAGAACCAGTTCAAATATTTTGTAAGAAAATTAGTTTTTAACTAACTTGGACCACATACCATACCGATATTAATAATACAGCCAACCATCATAATAAAAATTAATAAGCAACCTGGCTATGCAACCCATCCAACTCGCGATCCCAGCAGCGATGGCTGGCAACATTATAAAAGAACTTCTCCATGAATCCGTCGCCGCCCTTGAAGATCTCCTTGACGACCTCGCTCAACACCTTGGGCTGGCGCACCGTAATGACGCCGTAGCTCTCGGTAACCTCATCGGCAGCGCTGACATTAACCGCCGGCAGGGCGATGGCCTTGTTGACCAGGTCGACGGCCTCTCCCGTCGCGCCGATGGTCTTGAGGTGACCAAAGGCTTCCCGGATCCAGTGGAGCGCGCGGCCGTTGGTCGATAGCGCCCGCACGGATTCGACACCACCAGGAATGAAGATAGCATCAACCATCGTCGACCTGAAGCCCTCCAAGTGATGGTGAGGTGTTACGGTGGTAGTATTGCCCGCCGAGACAATCTTGCTTCGCTTGGGAGCAATGACGAGGGGGATGGCCAAACCAGCCGAAATGGCGGCGTAGGCGGCACCGTAAGCGGCAGGGTCGAAGCCGTCCGCGATGATGATTGCGACGCGGCGGGACTTGATGGTCGGTGTGAAGCCAGGGTATTCGGTCTGGCTCAGACCTTTGGCCTTCTTCCTATGATTGGGGTGGGCTGACTCGGTGGGCGCCTCGCCGCCTACCATCTCGGCAATTGTTGTGGCGAGACCAAGATCAATATCCGCCAAGCGCTTCACCATGCGGGTATACACGACGGGGTCCTCGCAGTGGTCGAGCTCAAAGGCAAAGGCGTTTATAATGTGGTTCTTCTCGACCTGGGACATGCTGTTCCAGAACAGCTGAGCCTGGGAGAAGTGCTCCTTGAACTTGGCGCTCTTTGCGCGAGCCTTCATGCCGGCAACCTTTGCGGCGTACTCAACGTAGCCACCTTCGTCGACGGTGGCAGGCTTGGTGTTTTCGAAGCGGTTGGGCCAATAGTTGACGGTACCTCTGGTTATGGTGTGTCTCATGCCGCCATCACGGTTAAAGTTCATGACCGGGCACACAGGACGGTTGATGGGAAGCTCCTGCCAGTTGATACCGAGGCGCGAAATCTGAGTGTCGAAGTAGCTAAAGTTGCGGCCTTGGAGGAGAGGATCATCTGAAAAGCCAATGCCGGGAACGACATGGCTAGTGCAAAACGCAACCTGCTCGGTCTGAGGGAAGAACTCGTCTGGGTTGCGGTTGAGTTCCAGCTCGCCGATGTAACGGATGGGGACAAGTTCTTCGGGCCAAATCTTGGTGGCGTCGAGGATGTCGAACTCGAACTTGTGCTCGTCGGCCTCGGGGATCACCTGGATACCAAACTTCCACTTGGGGTACACTCCGTTCTCGATGGCTTCCCAAAGATCCTTGCGGTGGAAATCGGGATCTTGTCCAGCAAGCTTCAGCGCCTCGTCCCAGACGAGGGAATGGACACCGAGTTCAGGAGTCCAGATGAACTTGACGAAATGGCGCTCGCCCTTGGCATTGATGAGCGTGAAGGTGTTGACACCGAAGCCCTGCATCATGCGGTAAGATCGGGGGATGGCTCGGTCGCTCATGGTCCACATGAACATGTGTGTTGCCTCGGTGTGATTGAACTGGAAATCCCAAAAGTTGTTGTGTGCCGATTGGGCCTGTGGTACCTCATTGTGAGGCTCGGGCTTTCCGGCGTGGATGACGTCGGGGAACTTGATGGCATCCTGGATGAAGAAGACGGGAATGTCGTTGCCAACGATATCCCAGTTGCCCTCTTGCGTATAGAACTTGACAGCGAAACCGCGAACATCACGGACCGTGTCGGCACTGCCACGACTGCCAAGAACGGTTGAGAAGCGGACAAAAACAGGCGTCTCCCGGGAGGTATCGGTCAAAACTGGTGCAAAGGTCACATCCTCAGCGCTCTCATACACCTTGAACTTGCCAAATGCACCGCTGCCACGGGCATGGACGACGCGCTCGGGGATTCTCTCGTGGTCGAATCTGTGGATCTGTTTTGTGAGAAGTGTTAGCAACACGTCGTGAGACGGTTACAGATCAGAAGCAAACTTACTCTCTCACGGCCAAATGGATCCTCCAACAGCAGAGGACCGGTCTTGTCCTGGTTGACGACGGATAGCCAGTTGTCGGCATTGGTCTGCTTCACTCCATAATCGGTAGTCATACGGTCGCTGGATGACGCCTCCTTGGTCTCGTTCTTGAGGTCAGAGACCTTGTCACCACCTCTTGGACCCATGACTGCGTGTGTAACTTTCTCCATTGCTGCTGGAATGATGCCGGTCATACGAGAAGGAGGTGCGTCTGTGTTGAGGTTATGTATTGGGGGAGGAGAGGGATTTGAGAATAGGATTGGTTCAGATAATCAAGAAAAAAGAAAGGTGGTATGTCGATCAATGGGTAATAAAACCAAAATAATTGGAGGAGGATGTCCTAAACAAAAATGTGATTTGTTTGTTCTCATAAAGATGACGTCAAGGAATCTTCAGCGATGTGCTCATCCCATGTGGAGCAAAAAGATGCCAAAATTCCCCCTCCGCCATTGGAGTTCCTGGAAGCTCCAATGAAGTCTTGATGTCATTGCCCGTTGAGGTTGCTCCACCTCCACTAATAGCTCGCTCGGTTGGCCCGCCCGAGAACCTGGCTTTCTCTTCTGCAACAAGATCTCTTGGCACGTCTCCCCGAAAAGCCGATGTCCAACTCCATCAGACGATTCAGGAATCTGATATTTGTCCATGGATATCTCGATCAATTTTACCCACCATTCTGTTTTTTCTCTTGTTTGCGCTTGCTTCTGTTGTTCCGCATGTGATTTACAAACTGGATTATGTATGGAATGATGACGTCATTTGTTTACCGTCACACATGAGAGCACCATTGCAACAACCCCAGCCACTACCTACACCTTCGCGGGTCCTCAAGATCCAAGAATTACGACTTGATGATATTAGTACGATCCCGCACCTGGACCGACCACGGAACAGCTGCCACAGCCAATACTGAACAGAATCGTGCAAGAATGGTCTCGCCCCCTCTGCAGGGATATCAAAAAGCTGGCAGGCTGCGGTGGAAGCCGTCAGATTCGCTGAACTATGTGTAAATTGCTTTGACCTTCCAGCCCTTGCCTCTTTCTTATCAATTCCACATATACGGGCCTGTGTTGAGACGATTGAGCTTTTCATTGATCACGCGAATTCAGCCTTCTAGGATCGTTATTTTAGCAAGGGGTTAGCCAAGCCCAGTTTAACACATCTCCAGTCAAGAAACCTGGTTCTCCCCTGGAACTTGAAAAGGCTATTTGACGTCTCGTGCACTTCAGGTTGGGGCGCATCGACATGTCCATAGGATCGGACTTTGAGCCTGCTCCTCAGCCTAAGTCTTGGGGAATGGGGCAAAGACTGGGCCGCCATTTTAAGGGAGGGTCAGTATTGATTCTACGATTGAACTCGGAAATGTGAGCAGTAACGCTGACACACCGACTATAATGACGCTCTACAGCACCTCAAACTTCCGATCATCCGATCCGGCAAATCATCCGGGCACCTCTTCTTGGGAGCTGTCTACTACATGTACATGACCCAAATATGAAGCGAGTAGATATTGAAGTATTTCGGCAGCCATAAACAAGGGATGCAAAGGGTTATACATCGGATGGATAATCTGTACATGCACGTTTTGATTTGCCGATATTCTCGCTGCAACAATACGATTAGGTACCTAGATAGGTGCCTCTAACCCGAATCGTGCCATTGTCAAGAAATCAGTTCTATTTCCATTAACCCCCAACCTTTTATATATGCAGTCCAACTTTTAAACAACAGAACCTCACTGAGGCCCCTAGCAATACTCGATATACATAAAAAGCAAAACAAAACGCCACAGCCTGATCTGTGGGTGGTTTTCGGGTAGGGAGAAGAGGAGGCGGAGGAGGTATAAACGCCACAGCCTGATCTGTGGGTGGTTTTCGGGTAGGGAGAAGAGGAGGCGGTGAGTCTTGGTAGGGGGGCGGCGGGGGTATAAACATTGCCGCGGAATTTGCCAGTGGCTGAACAACAGCAGGCGCCACAGAAGAAGCAGCTCTTCTTCCGAGGGTGATGTTGGTGGAGTTTGGAAGGGCCTGTCGAAAAGTAAATCCTGGGAGCAACAGTCCCTGGCCAAACAAAAGTCCGATAGTGGCCGAAGCCAGTGGTGTTGTTGCCGCCCTGGCAACAGGAGGCCTGGCAGGAAACATCCGCCTTCGCGCTCCTCTTTTTCTTTTTCTTTTTCTTTGCGCCGGTATCGGCCATTGGTTGTTGATGATGCCGAGGAGAGAAATAAATCGGCCCTGCAGGCTCCCGAAGATGCTGTCCAATATGGACAGTGGGCTCTAAACCCACGAACTTGACGGGCCAGCCACACAAAAGTGGGTCGTTCTCTTTGTGGCCTCCTCTGCGAAGAGGTGGGCTTCGTCGTGCTCAGCTACACTATCATTCTGGCCCAGGTGGGAAGGAACATAGTGCAGCTTGATCTCAATGTCCCATCCCCGCGGCGCCAACGTATGCAGGCGTTCCAGAATACCCTTGGTCAGGTCGAGAGCCATGGTGGTGAAGGCTTGGTGATTACCCCTGATGTAAGCAATCCCTGCAAGTGCCTTGAGAATCTCTTGACTGTCCGAAAAGATCCTCAATACCGCATCCCTTCTGGGATTTTCTCCGGGCTTGGAAGTCGAGTTACCCTCATCGTTGTCCTCAGAATTACCGGAGTGGTGGTGGCAAACAACTGCTTGGGTTATCTTATTCACTCCAAGAAGCGCGGCATCTCCAATTCCGAGGCATTCGCCGACGTTGTTGTCGGTAACGGGCCCATCGTGGAATCCATTGCCGTACTAATTTGCCGTGGTCTGGATGTCCTGGCCGAAATCGTTTGAAAACAACGCTATGTCCACCAGTCCTCGCGACGTTTTTGAAGCGGCCCACCTGGGCGCAAAGGTTGGTCGCTGAGCCGTCGCAAAACAAGGCAATCTCGAGATTGCTGATGGTGGGAATAAAGGCTGATGCCTGACGAGCAGCAGCGGCGGGGGCAGTGGGATGCTGCTGCGACCCAACGATGGTCAATGTGCCCCTTGGGACACCAGACAGCGGGACGGTGCCGAGAAAGGTGGGGGTGGGAGTGGCTGTTTCATTTTTTTCGTCAGTACAAATACAGACAGTCCGGCTGGGTAATTAGATATCCAGTTCATTCGTCCATTTCTCCTTTCTAGCTGCAATGTTGTCCAGGGCTGCAAATATCGATATAGCTCGATAATTCTTTGTACTTGTACACACTGGACAACGGGGTAAGGGTTCGCAGTCGTAAGCTGGAACTGCTGGAACTGTGACATGTTGAGGATTGTAACTTGGTGAACGGGACCAGAACTTCAAGGTGTCGTCGTTGCAATCGAGGCCGGTTTTCGATTATATTGTGGGAAGAAAGAAAAGAGAAAGAAAAAGTATTCCATCCACCAGCCGTCGTCGTGATGGATGTAACTTTTGGAAATATTTTGGGTGAAAAATCAAAATATTCTATCAACTAGTCGTCATCATCGCCGCAATCGAGGGTGGTTTTGAAAATATTTGGAAAAGTAGAAAATATTACATCAAACATTCGGCATCGCAATCGAGACTAGGTTAGGAATATTTTAGGAAAAGAAAGGTTTGCAAAGTTCCATATTGGTTGGGCTTCATTGGCCGCCGAATGAAGCCTAAACAGACAAGGTCAGCAATTCAGAATGAACTCGGGAAAGAACGACCACCAAAAAAAAAAAAAAAAAAAAAAAAAAAAAAAGGCAAAAAGAAATGGTACGCCCAGTGTTGGTAGTGAACGCCTGCAGTCTCGTCACGGATAGGACACTAGCGTCTAATACCCCCTGGCGTTGAGCTCAAATGTTGACCACTCGGCCATTCACCCACTGATTGTTGAATTGTACCTTGAACCTTGGACTCGCAAGGGCCGCTTGCGGGCTGCACCAGTTTGCCGTCACTGTTCCTGCTTACATGCAGCCACAGCACAAGGCTCCAAACAACGGGAATGAATGCCTTGAATCAGAACTTCCAGCAAAGGGGCCTTTCAGAAAGAAAAACGGAAAAAGGGCCCGAGGAGAGGAAAGGACGTGATACGTGCTAGTCGGGCAGTCAAACGATCAATCAAAATTTTTGTCCACCTTGTACCCGTTCAGAATTTTCATGCAGTTGAGTTGACTGGTGAGATAGTACAGCATATATAGGTACAAAAAATTGTCAGTTCCCCTTCCCAAAACTTGGCCCACCCCTTCGACTTCATCTCTCCCACCGAACCGACAATCTCGCTCGTCCACATGCCTCACCATAATTTCCCAAGTCACTCACCAAAGAGAACGTCCCAGCTTTAGTTAGTTGGGGTTAAACTGAGAAAAGAACTCCCAAGTATTCCTCGGCGCGAACGGAGTCGACGATCCAGAATCCGTCTGCGAGGGGTTGTGGTCGCCCCTGTGGATGACCCAAGTAATAGGGTATCCTTCCTTGCAGTTCTTGTACACCGTCTTGACCGAGTTCTGGCCGTTGGGCTGAGGTTCCGGAGAGACGGCCGTGCAGCCGTTGTTCCGAACGAAGCGGTCTCTCAGCGATCGACCGCCGGAGACGTTCAAGACGGAATCGGATGTGCCGTGCTGCCCGTAATAGGCCACGGGGTCGTTCCCGCCCGAGCAGCCGCTTAGGAGGCTTCCCGAGATGACGGCGATGCCGCGGATCATTTTCGGTCTGGCGCAGGCGACGGCGTAGGACATGGCGCCGCCGTAGCTGAAGCCGGTTGAGAAGCGGAGAGTCGTCTCGACGCAGAGGTCGGCTTCGATGACCTTGACGAGCTGGTCGAAAAAGGTGACGTCCTCGCCGCCTTGGTTGCCCCAGCCGTTGTTGAGGCCGTTGGGGACGACGAAGATTGCCGTGTTGTTGGAGATTGCGTTGAGGCCGTAGTAGGGGAGGGCGCCGCCGCGGTTAGGGTCCTCGCCGTTGACGATCTTTTGCGCACTGCCGCCGAGTTGGTGCCTTCAAGCAGGTGGGGAGCGCAGGTTAGTTATCTGACTTCGGAGAGAGAATGCGATGGCTATCAGGAGTGATGGCTTACCAGGTGAAGATGAGCTTGTGAGCGGTGTCCTTGTTGTATCTGTCCGGCAGCTTGACGTAGTACTGGCGCTGCTTGTTGTTGACAGTGATGGTGTACTGCTTGCTCTGGATGGTTGGGTTCTTGCCGCATCCTGCCGACCTCTCGGCAGCCACGAAGCCGATCAGCGACACCAGCACCAGAAGTGCGAGTGTCACGACGGGGTTTTGACGAGCGTGCATGGTCCAAGTCGTGATCTCCACCTGAAGCTTCTCTTAACGCTTGAAGGGATGCTTCAAACAGTGATTTGTGCAGTCTGACATCGCACCCCCTTTTATAGAAATGTCTGCCGTCTCCGTGTCCGCAAGGCTGGCCTCAGGTTCGGAGCCGAATACCCGTCTTCCAACACCACAACATCTCACTGCCAGCAAAACTATGCACGACGGCTAATACCCTTGAAACTCTTCAAGACATTATCCGTCATATTTCACCAGAGTGTGTCTCCATTCGTGGTAAATGCTTCAAGCTTGGTAGAAGAGGTTGACAGGTGCGCTTGAAGGTTAGCTCTGGCCTTGTGAAAGATGGGTCGCGTGCCAAGTTCGGAACCTTTTCCGAGCAATTGAAACTGAACTACAAAGTCAAAGATGCGCGCGAATCAGAGATGGGTTAATATATTACCCCAGATTCTCGGGACTGGATATCGGCAAATGCCATTTCAGCTGGAGATTAATTATCCGCCAGAATGTTGACAACAATTGTGTATACACCGGACCCTTGGAACATTTATGTTGGCCTGTAACCTTTGGTCTCCAAGTAAACCTGCCCCCCTAGCTACCCAAATAAAGCGATTGCATGGCTGCGTAGGTCAAAGATTAGATACAGTCACTCCCCTCATTCCACCAACAACTTGACCACATCCCTCTTCCCCTTGGCCTTGGCCAAATCCAACGCCGTCCGGTTATACCCGTCTTTCTTGTCCTTATCCGCCCCAAACTCCAATAACAGCTCAACCATGTCCTTATCCCCAGTCCCCGCGGCAATGTGAATCGGCGCCATGGCCAGCTCGCTGGGGGTGTAGCACCAGCAATGGTAAATGGGCGTGTTGCCGTTGGGGTCCGTCCCCTTGTTCTCGAGCAGCATCCTCGCAATTTCCAGCCTGTCGGCATTACTCTTGGGCCAGCGAGCGAGCGGAACCAGCAGGTCGGCCGACCGCTCCCCTCGGAGTTCGAACTTGGTTGCCGGGAGCGGCTTGGAATCGGAGTAGTAGCTCAGCGGGAAGTCCATCTTTTTGAGAGGGAAGACGGCGAGCCAGGCGCGGGCCTGGCCGGCGGTGCACGGGACGGGGAGCGGCGAGTTTTTTTCCTTTTCAAACCGGTGGGCCGCGTTGAGGGCGTCTTCTCCCGACAGGAAGATGCTAAACGTTGGAGAGTGCACGGGGACGCCGCAGGCTTTGAGCTCCGAGAGGAATTCGGGAAGGGGAAGTGTAGCTGAGGGGAGGGTTATGTCCTCCTCTTTGGCCTCATACTTGAGCGCTGTTAGAGTTCGGGCAATGACCTGGGAGTCGGTGCAGCTTTTGGGAAGCATCTTGTATGTGATGGTTTGAGTATTTCGAGTCGTGGTTGATGCTCGGAAAAGCACTGTTGTGATGATTGTATTAGCAATTGAATGCATGGAAGTAGCGACTCCTAATGCCTTCTTCGCCGCTATATGTTGAATGATATTGAGGCAGCCGATTATCTCTGATGAGTTGTTGGAAATTCTGTGTTTGGTGAGGCGGATTGGACATTCTGCCACCAAGACGGTGCGCCCATCGCGGAGATTCGGGACCGAGGCGATTGGCTGGTAGGTTGACAGCACTCCGCTTGCCAGCGCGCAAACCCTTCGACTATTCCGTCCGCAGCCATAAAACCACCCCGAGAAAGACAGGCTCGTCCGCCATGCCCTTTGACTCCGGAATACGGAGCAGCACTTGCTCAGGGGGAGTAAACAAAATCAGTTGATCGAGGCAGTTGAGATTAGCTTCCGCAAATCGAGATGAGATGTTCGCGCCGGGGAGCGAGCAATACTCCAACCATCAAGGGCCTCTCGGCGGTAGAGTCCGCGGTCATGGCTCTCCCTTCTGGTCTGGGCCTTACTTTGTCGGTACCCCTGGTTGGGCTTCTTACGTCGTAGTTTGGTTATTACAGCCCGTTCATGATCTTGGGTAGCCTTCTTGCTTCAGTGTTCACCGGTCTTCTCACGACTATGGACGCCAAGACAGCGGCGTGGAAACTGATATCCTATCAAGGGCTGCTGGGGCGTGGGACGGGCATTCGTTTCCAGAGGCCCGAGGTTGCTGTTCAAGCCATCCTTAATGACGAGGACGCGCAAATCGGCATTGCCATTTTTCAGTTCGCCCAGGCTCTCGGACCAGCTGTCGCTGTGGCTACTGCGCAGGCAATCTTCAGCAGTGGACTGGCGTCTCCTTCGCAAGGTGTTGCTGCAGGCCAAGATCTCGCGAACATTTCTGGCGAGGCGAGCTACGACGATGCCCTTACTTGGATTTTCTACCTGCCGGCAACTCTGAGGAGGGATCCATGGATACCGCGGGGAGTGGCTCACCAATCACAGATCCACCATCTTGCGCCACTGTCAGAGCAAGAGATTCACCGAGGCTTCATTGGAACGGTCCGGATAAACAGGGCAGTGCCGAGACACTGCACAGAGATAAAGCTGCTGTTGCGGGACGGATGTTGAATCATCCCCTTACACGACACACCCTAATTATCTATCTAGGAGCCCCGTTTCTAGTAATTACTCCATCAGACGCCGATATTTCTTGGCGTTCCACGCCAACCAAGCAGCTAGATAGCTAGTTAGATCTTGGACCATCGTAGCAGCGTGGCCGCAGCGATGACAGGCAAGACACTAACCAGCTCGCCTAAGCCGGCAAACTCGGGCGGGATCCTCGCGTTGACAAACGCACCAGCGGCGAGCAGGATGGCAAAGAGGTTGTAAACAAAGCTCCAGCCAAAGTTGAAGGCGATCCTACGAATCGACTTCCTGCTCACGGCGATGGTAGTGAGAATACCAGCGAGATTGGGGCGCATGAGGACGACATCAGCCGCGGAGTTGGCGACGTCGGTTCCTCCCTCGTTCATGTGCACGCCGATGGTGGCCTGGGCTAGAGCAATCGCGTCATTGGTGCCATCGCCGCAGAAGATGACGACCGGCTTCTTGCTCTTGGTGGTGTGATTCGGAGAGGCAGTGCCTTCAAGGAGCGCCTGGATGTACGCTTGCTTGTCTGACGGGGTACAACGGGACCGGATATTAGTCTCGGCAATGTTCAGCTGTGCTCCAACAGAGCGCACGGCGCCGTCGTCATCGCCCGAGATAATGTGGACCGATATACCACGTTCTAGTAGAGTCTTAACCGTAGAAGCGGCGTCGGGTCGGATCGAGTCTTCTAGACCAAAGACTGCAGCGACAGAATCGGCGATGGTGAAGCAGAAGGCTGTGTGTCCTTGCAACAGCACCGACTGTACTTCTGGATCGGAACCAAGGCTGAGCCACCGTGAATTACCTGCCCGGAGGAGCAAGCCGGACCCTTTGACAGCGCCTTCGACACCCCTCCCTGTCAGGGTCTTCGGTTCAGATACTGGGGAGGGTGACACGCTTTGAGCTTTCAGATGGGCTGCTACGGCGGCGGAGACGGGGTGCTTGATGCTCATTACCAGGCCTAGAAGCAGTGACTTGGTGGCGTTTTGGTCGCCTTCTGCGTACCATTCCCGAGCCACGGATAGCTTGCCTTCGGTGATCGTGCCGGTTTTGTCGAGAACGACATGAGACGTTTTATAGGCAACCTCGATGCTCTCCGCCGATTTGAAAATAACTCCTCGCTCGGCGGCAACGCCGCTGGCCATAACGATCACCATAGGGACCGCAAGGCCGATGGCACAGGGACAAGATACGATCAAGACCGCGATCGCGTAGGTGATTGCTTGAATCGTAGCTTCGTTTCCCGGTTGTTGGCGTACAGCGACACCGATGGCAATCCAGACAACTAACGTGATAATTGTCAGGGCAATAACAACCGGGACGAAGTAGCTCGCAACACGGTCTGCAAGATCCTGGATTTTCGGCTTTGATAATTTCGCCTCGTCAACCATTCCAGCGATAGTGCTAATGGTATTATCGCCGGGGAGTCGCGTCAGCCGGACAAGCAGCATGCCCGAACCGTTCGCTGATCCGGCGATGACTGGAGATTTGGTGTACTTCTCGACTGGCCTGGACTCTCCGGTGATCATTGACTCGTCGACTTCAGATGAGCCTGACACCACCGTGCCATCAGTAGGGATTCTCGAATCAGGAACAACCTTGAAAACATCCCCGTACTGAAGGAGGCGGGCGTCAATCTCCGTTTCCCCTTCGTCGTCGACGAGGAGGGCGGTGGAGGCCTGTAGGGATCGTATGGAGATAGACTCCACGGCCTTCTGACGGGCTAAGGCACTGACCCAGCGGCCCACCATAATCAGGGTGACCAACAGGGTGCTCGTTTCGAAGAATTCGCCCGACGACAGTGGTTGGCCCGAGGCAAGGTAGCCGAACGAGACAACCGAGAAGATGTAAGCCGCGCTGGTGCTCAAAACAATGAGCAAGTCCATTTCGATAATCCTCGAGAATATGAGACTCTTGAGGGCCTTCGGATAGAAGGGGCCCGCGATGACGAACTGAACGATAGTCGCCAAGGCCAAGGATGCCGAGCCGTACTCGAGTTCGTGTTCAGGAAGCGGAGCCCAAGCCATGACCAGAACAGGGACAGTAAGGCACGCGGAGAGTAAGGTCATATAACCGACGTGACGGACGTGCCTGCTGCCGGCTTCGAGCATTAGGTTGGGGCGAGGCGGAGCGAGATCGATTTGATTGTCGCCCCAGCCGTGTTTGACGAGATCCCTAGCTCCAATAATCTTGGCGTCGAAGCTGACCTTGACAGTCTTCTTGTCCGCTACTTTAACGTCGGTAACCCCGTCCGGCCAGGGTTTATTGACAAAAGCAGCCGCATCGCCGCCAGGGGGGATGAGGTCGAGGTTTGAGCCCTTGTTCGTGATCCTCTCGCACTTGAACTCGGTCGTCCTTTCGAGATGCTTCATGACCTCCACCACGGAAGCAGCACCCACTACATCAAACTCGGCGCGGGAGAGTACCAGACTGGTCTTCAGGTTCTTGACCACTGGATGGGCGCCGAGGGTTCGGACCAGTTTTGTCTCGCACCCGGTACACGTCATACCAGAGATGCTGAGAATGACATGTTCCTTCTCGTTCCTCGTGAATGCCTTCTCGACATCGGTAGCGTGCGCTACATCCGAAAATATCTCCATTGGCCCATTGGCGCGGCTGGCTGGTCGCTTCCCGGCGCAGCAGGAATCGGCGCAAGCGCCTGCGGTTCTAGGAGGCGCAGGTTCGGCACCCGCCCCATCGGAGCTGCGACGTCCTTTCTTAGAGCCTGGTCGCCTCTTCGCGGAGCAACGGGCTGCATCTCCGCCGCTGGCAGCGCAGCACGAGTCTGCAGAGGTGCGGGAATGCGACGGTACCTCCTTGGAGCGGCGACGAGTGCTCTCAGTGGACGAACGGCGAGGAGGCAGGCAGCAAGACTCTTGTCCAAGGGCGATCAGAGCACGGCAGATACAGCCGAGAGCCTCGAGTCTCTCCGCGTACGTCTGGCGGGTCTTGATTGCATGGTCAACGCATGGCTTGCCGTCCTTACCTCGGCCGCAAGTAGAGGCAATCGAGCCTGTGAAACAATAACCTTAGCAACACGAGTGAGAGGGCGGATGGAAGCGCTGGAGAGCTTACCGTGGGCTGTAAGGCCAGGTCCGTAGTTCTCGCATTCGCGCAGCGCGAGGCGATCGAGGCAGGACTGGTCGCAGCAGGGAGCGACTTTACCCTCGCAGCAGCTGGACACGGGCGTGTCATCTGGACGCGGCGGCTTCGGCGCAGAGCAGCAGCCCTTCTTGCAGCCAGGTGCTGCGGGCTTGGGAGCGCAGCAGTCCTCCTCTTCGGTAGACAAATCACGCGCGGCGCCAGCAAGCCCGAGCTGGTCGTGGTTCTTGTCGGCAATCGGGTTCGCGTCGTCGCAGCAGGGAGCGGCTTTACCCTCGCAGCAACTGGACACGGGCGTGTCATCCGGACGCGGCGGCTTCGGCGCAGAGCAGCAGCCCTTCTTGCAGCCAGGTGCTGCGGGCTTGGGAGCGCAGCAGTCCTCCTCTTCGGTAGGCAAATCACGCGCGGCGCCAGCAAGCCCGAGCTGGTCGGGGTTCGCGTCGGCAATCGGGTTCGCGTCGTCGCAACAGCTGTCGGGATCGTCCTGCATCGGAGTGTGAGCGGAGTTGGACTGCTCGGGAGGGGCCGAAGCTGGCTTCCCACAACAACCGGAGCCGCAAGCCATGATTGACGATTGCGTAGTGCCGAATTCAAAAACAGATAGTGGGAAGATTGATATATTGGCCAGTTAGGAGGAGATGTTGAGAAGAACTGGAAGTGGGGTTGATTGGAACCCACAAGAGGTGCACGGTGCCGCACCTGTGAGGTGCAAGCGAAACCGGAATCCCTTTGGCATTGCGCGCGGGCCAACACACAAGTTGTGCATGGCTGCATCAACTCTTTGTGATGGATTTGATAACCACATAAACCACACGAGAGTTTTCAACTACCTCAGAATTTAGAATTAAACTGGCCATTTTAAAGAGAAATAATGCTCGTTTCAGTGGTATAAGTCTAGCATTTTCCAGGCTTCCCCTTTTTTCCTCGCAAGCCTATCTATTCGTTAGGGAGTGAGTGTTCCGTCCGTTATCTCCGACGATGCACACGCCTCCGCCCGGGAACTTTTTTCGCACAGCATTTGCATCCGCGATAGTCATCGAGAATTATGTCTATATTGATGGTGGTGAGGTATCTCAGCGCCTTTGATGGGCGAACCCCAGCCAAATCCTATGCATGTAGATTCCCCCCCAAGTGCCTTGTGGTGTACCTGTTGGGTAGTACTCCCAGGCAGAGTGTCATGACTTGACCAAAACCCCCAGTTTCATCTACGGTGGCTTCTCCAAACCGACATCCAGCGCATCGGACAAGGTCTATGTTCTCAGCCTTCCAGGCTTCGTCTTCTTCAAAGCAGCAGTTCCGTCCACCCCGCGAATCAGTCACGCATGCGTGCTGGCCGGTCGCCGGCAAATGCTGTCAATCGGAGGCACCGACGCCCTTTCGGACGGTTATCACAATATCTTGGATCCATATCCTTGGTTACAGGGCCTGGGAATCTTTGACCTCTCCAGCTTGAACTGGAGTTCCAGTTACGATGCGAATGCAGATGAATACGAGTCACCTGAAGTTGTCAATCAGTGGTACTCTCGGGAAGGGCTCAGATCGGTGGCGTGGTCGAGTTTGGAAGTCAAAGGCCTGTTTGTTGAAGAAGCATCGGACCCAAATCAGTCAACCTCTCTCGACCAAGACTCCGTTTCGGCTGAAGCAATAGTAGGCGCGATCCTTGGTGGTGTTGTCTTCCTGATACTCCTGGGCTATACGGGATGCTGGATCGCGCGGAGGAAGAAAAAGAATCGAAGCGCCTTCAGAATACCGTTGAGGATGGTGAAGGAATTGAACACTACGGCGGACCTCCAAGAATGGTGTATAGTGCATGTACTCCTGTGCCAGCGGAGATGGATGGAGGGTTTATTGGAGCGGAGATGCCAGGGGTTCGTGAACCGGTGGAGATGTTGGCGGAGCATGGCAAGGCAGAATTGTCCGAAGCGGAGGTATCCACAACGAGATGCACCTGATTAGTCAACAACTAATTGACTGTTTGACATGCATTGGACGAGCTTTGAGTGCGGACTTCAAGTTGCTTCCATCCGTTTTAGAGTTGTCTACAAGGGAGTGTTGCCTACTCTCCAAACCTATTACATCCAACAATTCATGTCACGGCATTGTTCCGTTCCACAGGTTACGAACCACGCTCCTTCCGATACTTGAAGGCTTCAAGCCAAGTGTTTGCGTCAGGGGAATACGGGCATCGTACAATAATTGTGTGTTAGAAGAATGGGAAGATCACTCTACTTGCTGAAGTGTAACACATGATACGCAGTTTAGGTGAATCAGACTATAATCTGCCCTGTTTAAAATTGTTGCATTACTGTAAGAACCAATAAATAGGTAATACCCATATAAATCCACCATGTCAAAAATATATCCAACCAAAGATCCCTTGTATCCAAAAAAGGGTCCAAACAACAAAGTTTCATTTCGCATTATGTTCAAAAAGACAACCCCATTTACCACACACCAGGCGCACCTCTATACAAAAACTCCCAAAGTTTTACACATTCACGACAACTCGTTCAATCTTCCCCTGTGTTGATCATCCACCGTGCCAATCTCATAAACCGGACCGCTGGTTTGTGGCGCGTGATGAGGATAAGCAACGGGTGCAGTTGGCTGGTGACCATACATCTGCACACCGGGCTGCACAGGAGGAGGTGAAGGGGTATGTCCTGGTGCCCACTTGGGATCTCCCTGTGGGAAGAACTCCTGATGAGTCGCGGACGGCGGGCTCATAGAGAGCATGGACGGCGTGGTGGGCGACAGGTTCCCCGCATGCCCACCAGGTTTGAAGGTCGAGTCATAAGTGGTTGCAGGAGAGGTCGTGTTGTGGTAAGTCTGCTGCATCGGGGCGCCGGCATAGCCCATGCTGCTGGCGGCGTACGCTGGTGCTGGGGAGGGCTGGTTGGGAGGGGGCGGCCCGTTCGAGAGGTGTCCCTGCACGTTCTGGTCCTGCCTCCTTGAGCGGCGGATGAGGAAGAAAATGCCGGCGAGGATGAAGGCGAGGACGGCGACACCACCGACTGCGCCACCGATGATGGGGCCGAGGGGAGGACCGTCGTCATCTTTGGGCTCGGCCGTTTGGGTATTTGGAGGGCTAGTCGAGACGGGGTTGTTGGTTGGGATTGGCTCCTCGGAGGTTTGGGTGGGTATGTGGGTAAGGGTAATGCCAGGAACCGCTCCGGCGCTGGACGTCTCGTCGCGAATTACGCTCGTGGTAAGAACGCGGCCGACTTGGCCGCCATATGTCCATGAGATGGCCTGGGCGCTGGCAAGAGATGTTGAAGCGCAGCGGAAATCGCGAACACCATCGGGGAAGGCGAGAGTGCGGCAGAATGGCTCGTTGCTGTTTGTGCAGAGCAGGTAGAAGTCATTGCCGAGGCAGACGTCGTTGCAAAGCGACGGGTCTGTGGCGACGCTGCGGGGAACGCAACGGACGTAGGCGCGGTCTGTTTTTTCGAAGCCGCAGAAGATGGCGCCAACTTGTTCTGCTTCCCATTGGCACTTCTTTCCGTTGGCGCAAGTAATTGGGTTTCCAGAGGAGCCGGATAGATAACCGCACGTCATGTCAGGTGCGCCGGTAAGTGTATAGGTTGGCGTGCTGGTTGACGAGCTGACGACTTGTCTGCCGGCAACATCTCCTCGAAGAGCCAATGTCGGGGTTGGGGTAACCGGGTGTATTCTGACCTCCTCGGCAGCAGATTTGAGGAGTTCGGGCACCTCAGCGCTCGAAGAGCCACTGAGGAGCAGCATGGAGAGCCATGCTGCACTGGTGAGATGTCTCGACATGGTGTATTCCGTGGATGGCGGACCGAACTCCCGGACTTGGATATGTGAAGAAACGACAAACAAAGAGCGAGAGAGAGCTTGCTCTCCCAAAGGAGGGGAGCGGGCGTGATGTTTATGAGAGCAGCAGCAGGGTTCGGTCTTGCACAAAGCAGCCACCCACTCCCACCCCAGTAGCAAATCTGCATCTCCGTTAAGATTATTGACAACGTGAGACTCTCACTGGTCAAGACTCTCACAAAAGGGTCTTGCCAAGGCCGCTAACTGACCTGGCTTGCAGGAGCTGAAAGATGGATGTCACACCGAGCCGGATCCAAACCCCCAAAGGCTCTGGTTGGGAAAAATGGTTTATCCATCTCGGAAAGTTCTCTAGCGTATCATTGAAAAGCAGGTTTGCCTTTAAAAATGTTGTGTTTTTGGTGACCGATGGCGGACTCCAGCCCGGTGAGGCTTTTAAGAACGTCGGGGATCAACGAGGCAGATGATGATGGCTTAGAAGTTGGGGAAAAAGCGGGCAGATGCGGAGGTTACCCACCCAATACCACCTCGGTCGCTCAGCCTCACTGCTCAAATGTCCCAAGTCCGAAGGAGCGACTTCGTGTTCGACTTGATGTTGGACTCTTTTTCTTTGTCGAATTGTCGCAAATGTCGCAATTTTTTTCGGCCTGATTTTCGTCCGAAGGATAACGGAAACAGTTTTGGGTCAAAATCAAGCAGTTGCCAAGGGGACCCAAGACCAAGGTGCACGAGCCCGTATGCGCGCTGTGCACTCCCCCGCCACTTGGCAATCTGTGGGACTTTCCCAACCTTCAGGATTCTGTTGCTCCACACTTGTTCCAATAGCTCCAATTGTGGACTCACTGACCTCGAAACGGGAATTCGGTGAAGTTCCTTCTCAAATCGTGTACCAAGTCCTTTCCTCTTTTCAACTTTGCCTTTCGAGAAAAAGCTGTTGTGCTGGCCTGAAATCGCAACATCTGCTCGATATCAATTGATCGACACCAAAACAAGTCTGGAAGCGGGGCACGTGTCCGATCAAAATTCGGATAAAATGCGTGAATGCATCCAGGCAGAAGGATCGACAACTTGGCGTCCATGGTGCACAGACACACGGGTTGTGGACCAACTGAGACAAGGTCCAACGGTCTTGGCGAACGTATTGTCCTATTTGGGACTAGTACAGTCCCGTGTAAGTGAAGCAATTCCCAAGAGTTGACGACGCATTGCCCGTGGCATCCGTAGAAAGTGAGATTGATTCATATTCTCTGACCCCTAATGTTGCAATCTTTAAATTCTGTGTTATTGCCAAATGAGTTCCCCTGAGAATCTCACACCCATAAAAACCCGGGAAAGTTGCAAACCACTTCTTCGAACAACAATATTTTTCGTGCGTCTTGCCTTTCTTTGCTTCTCCCCAAGTCTCGTCCTCCTTTACTTTCGCCAAGCAGCAGCCCTTGAACCCATAATCCTGTTTGCACCATGGCAGCGCCAGGAGAACCAGGTTGGCTTCCCTCCACAGCATAAAGTCATTGTCCCGGACGACAGTTTCTAACATTCTCCAAGTCTTGTACAGTCTCTTCATCTATGCGCCAAACAAGATAGCACCCTTTATCTTTGCCATAGCCTTCGCAATATCGGCCGTCTTTCACATATGGCAGTGCCAGTGAGTACTCCGAGTCCATTCTCCTCCCAACACATAATCCCATTGACACGCCACCTGGCAGCCGCTACAAATCATGGAAACTCCTCGGCCTCCACCCGCTCTGCGCGGTTCTCTTCACAACCGGCTACGCCCTGCGCACCTACGGAGCGCACAACTATCTGTACAGCACCACCACCAAACTGCCCTTGATAATTTACATCCTCAGCCAAGTATTCATTTACGTCTGCCCGTAAGTCACATCATAGGCACATGTACTACTCCCTCATCTTCTCACTATTTGGTTTTCTAACTTTGGATGATATTAATTACCAGCCCACTCCTCGAACTCTCAAACTACCACGTCCTCGCCCACCTCTTCTTCTACGTTCCTTACTTCTCTCCGCTCCCTCCCTCCCGAGTCTTGGCAACATTCGGCGGACTCATGCTCATCGTGGAACTCCTCAACGCTTTGGGAGTCGCCTTGGCCGCAAACCCTTCATCCTCCCCTACTACTCAATCGCTAGGCGGGAACCTGGTCATCGCGGCCATTTCTTTGCAGGTTCTGATCATCCTCATCTTTATCTGTCTGGCTGCCGTGTTTCATCGTCGATTTTCCAAAGCGAAGATACGGAGCAAAAATGTAAACGCTGTCTTGTTTACTTTGTACGGGAGTATGCTTCTTATTTTCGTGCGTTGCATGTATCGAGTTGTCGAACACGCAGGGAACACAAAAGTGGAACTAGATGACATCGAGGCATTGAGGCGGTTAAGTCCTCTGCTAAGATACGAGGCGTATTTCTACGTCTTTGAGGCCGGGTTGATGCTGGTTAATTCCGTGCTGTGGAATATTTGGCACGCGGGTAGGTATTTACCTAGAGAGGTGCACGTTTATTTGGGGAGGGATGGAAGAGAGGTGATGGGGGAGAAGGAGGTGGATTTTCGGTCTAGGTGGGAGAAGGTGGGACATGTCTTGAGTTTTGGCATGTTGTTTAGGAGGAAGAGGGGACGGGTAATGACGGATGGGAGCTTTACGGAGTTGGAGGAGATGCCGATTGCTGGTGGCGTGTTGAGGGGTGCGCAGTAGGATAATTACGTATTGGTGGTTGTTGACATGGGAGTTTAGATTGATGCGGTGCTCCAAGCGTGGGTCAAAGGTTGATGAGGATGTCGGATCTGTAACATGCTCCGACTTGTGAATAACAGTCACCACGTAACAGTCGCAAAGAAGAGATCGAAGGGAGTCTTTGTGAATACCTGGGATGGCACCTCCAGCCCTTCCTCACAAATTATTTCCAACATTTACCCCCTTCAAAACGAACAAGAAAAGTGAATAAAACCAAGAATGAAGTCCCGGATTGTGAAAAATCAACCCTGTGCTATCCTCTCAACAGGTTGCTGCTTCCCGGCGTCATGCATTCCTTCAACTTCGCCCATCTGATGCGTGTGGATCTGTGTCGGCGTATTCTCCACCCTTTTTGTTGCACCACCCTGAACTGACTTGTTTTCGTCTCTCCGTCGGCGGCGAAAGATCAACACCAGAACGCCGACGACGACTGCACCGCTTCCCACGCCGGCTCCCACACCGATCTTGCCTTCTTTCGTAAGTCTTACTCCATAGCCTGCGCCATCATCTAGGTCTGGTGCGCCGGTGGGTGATGTTCCCGATCCTGTAGATTGCACGGGTCCCCCCTTTGTAGTTGTCGGGGGTATTTGTGTCAAACTAATGCTAGGTGTACCTCTACTAGTGTTACCTGGGGCGACAGTGGTCGTCGACGAGGAGCTGGACGTCGACGTCGGCGGAAAAACTACATCTACTGTAGTTTGAATTCTATTCGTACAACCAAATATGAATGCATTCTGTCCGGACCACGATACTGTCTGACAATATGGCAATCCCGTACCAAAACTTGGATTCTGTTAATACAGGAAAGTGGCGTTTGGGAATGGGTGATGAGAAAGACAAAAAGGCTCATCTTACCATGTCATCGCTTCAATGTCTTCAGATATTTCTGGCGTTTGTACGCATCTTGTCTTGATCCTTGTGCACACCGTTCCCGGAACACAGCATCCAACGTACGCCAGGGGCGGCGTAAGGGATGGGAGCGACGGAGCAGTCGGAGTCGATGTTGAGCATTTTGAGCTTCCAAGACAACGTAGTGGCATATTTGCTAGACAAGCGAAATGATGAGTCAAGATGGTGTTGGAGACATGTTTCGGATTTGGTTTCTTACAGTAGAAGCCACACGTGTCTCCGCTTAACGTGCTTTGGAGTTGTCTCCTCCAATCCCGGCCGCGAATCGCGACTGGTGTAATAACCGCGGGGTAATCTGCCAATGTTGAACTTTCATCCTGGGCCACGACTGTCTGCACAGTGAGCCCCAGGATCAGGGCAAGAATGATCCTCATGGTGACAGGGTGGTTGGAGTTGAAAGTCTATCGATCTGCCTCGTGGGCACATTTCTAAAGGCATGATGGCAAAGAAAAAATGGAGGGAGTTAGTGAAGATAAGGAGCATGTGGGAGAACAGGAATCATTAAGATTACGCCCAGATTCATGGCGCACGCTGCCAAGAGCATTTGTGCCCAGTGGCGCAGTTCAGCTCCCTGCACAACACCAATATTGGCCCACCATCTCTCCTGATTCTGGCCAGAGCCTTGCCTATTATTATAACGTGTCTGCCGAGCACTTCTTGACCCAAAGACGCGCCTTCAACATCCGCCTTCATCGTGCTGTCAAAACCTGAACTCATCGACATGGCCAACTGCTCAGGCCTTGACTCAATTCGTAACTTGGGCGAGTACACAGATCGCCTGAGCAATGCGACATCTTTCAATGATACGCTTCTCATGGAGTGCCAGGTGCCGATTTGCACTGCACTCTGGGGACTCGGGGTTCCGGATCTATCGGGGATAGGAGTACGTCCGATCATCATCATGTCCCGACGCTCAACCATGACGTTTGTTGACATACAATTTTTTTCTCTTTTTAGATCGCAGTTGGATACCTGGTTTCAGCCTTTCTCGGCTTTTTTCTCCCGCTCCTCATTCTTGCCGTTCCACCACGCCGGGCTCGTCTTCAGAGGATATTCACTGCTGGCTTGGCGAGCTTTTTCGACTCGGCGATTTACTTTGCTTTTGCAGTCCAAGCTGCCACGATTACAGCTTTGGCCCCAAAGGATTGGGAAGCGCAAACCACTACTTTTGGGGACTTTGAAGTCCGCATTTCTGGATTGGTCTCGGCCCTCTGCCTGTTGCCCCTTTTGTGTCCCATCGCTCTCTTACCATTCGTCAACACCACCACCAACAACAGTGACACAAAAGCAAGGACCTCCTACAGGCTCACTCTCTGGACTATTACCGTCATCGTGTCCTTCTATCCCTTTGTCTCGCAGTCGATACGCAACTTTGCCCAGACCCAGGCAGGCGACGGGAAAGGAGACGGCGGTGGAACAGATATCTCCGACGTGGACTGGGCCAAAGTGAGAAAACTCTGTTTCGCTACCCTATCGGCCAGAGACCACAGAATCATGCGGGCCTTCCAGTTACTGGCCTCACTCTCCGTTCTACTTTTCACCATTGGAGCCCTCGTTCCTCCCGGACTGCGAAGACTCAATCATAACTTTCCCGGGAAAAGCGCAGTCTGGGAGATAGTGAGCACGAAGCTGGACGCCGGCAACCGGATTGTGACCAAGCACATCGCTTGGCTTAGGTATATCTTGATCTCCACCCCAGTCCTGCTGGCAGCCCCTCTGTTCTGGGGATTTTGGAAACTGCGGGCTCTCCAAAAGAGCCTCTCTATGACGATTACGGGATACTATGAGGGCGACGAGTGGGGGTTTGGGCAGGTCATGGCCATCGCTATCTTCTTACCAGTTATAGCAGAGATGGTGTTTGCGTGGAGGCGTGGCCGGTATGGAAATGACAAGCAAGGGGAATCTGAAAGGAAACGTTAAGATTTAAGACTTTATATATATATATATTTCTGAAATATCTCAACTCTAGGGGCTTCATTCAGACTCTCGCTTCAGGCATATCATTCATTACATTCTTGGCTGATAATATCCACTTTTTCTAGCCAATAATAGCAATCATTCAATGGCAGTGCAGAGATGCGTACCCTACAGCCAACGTGCCAACATCCGGCGTGGGGTTGCCTGTTTATCTCGACGCGCCCAAACTTCAGTCTTGTCGCAATTCTTGCCATCGCATCCTCAGAGCCTGCAACGCCACTTACTGAAGCCACGATGGCATCGTTAGCCGGCCTCCCAACCGAAATCATCTTTGAGGTTGTGGGGCTTTTGCAACACTGCTCAGACTTGTCCAACCTTGCACGAGCCAGCCAAAGGCTTCACAACATCACCAATCCAGTGCTCTACCGACGCTTCACAAATCTCGCCGTGCGTCTCGGCGTCGAGCAAAACCGATTCGGCGCCATCGTACGGGCACTTGAATATGCCGAAGCCAAAGCCCGTCGGGAGTTCAACGCAGAGCAAGACCTGACCAGCAATGATTGCCACAGACTCTTGATCGGCCCTACCGTGAAGCCCAGACACCTGCTTTACGGCAGTTTGGGCACCTGGCAGGCAGACTGGCGCGTCGAGGCCATGGACGGCAGGCTTGAAGACGCCCGACGGGACTTGGAAGAGGACGGTGAATACCAACGGCCGCTCGAACGTGGTTGGAAGACGACTCTACTTCATCTGGCTTGCGCGTGCGGCCATGATGAAATGGTCGAGTTTCTTATCGACAACGGAGCCAAAATGGATGCCCCTTCCATGCACCTATGTGGCTGTTTGCACATGCACGACGGCGGCGTCGAAGAGAGGGATCCCTTGCGCCTGGACGACCGCTGCCCAAAGTGGCTGCCGCTTCACACTGCCATGTGTTCGAATCATCCGTCCACGGCTCTATTGCTGCTTAAAAGGGGTGCGCCGCTGCATGTCCTCTCGGATGAGCGCGTGGGGCCGATGGTGACAGCAATGCACGCAGCCGCTGCTCACGGCCAGCTGGAAGTGGTTCAATACCTCATCAAGCGTTATCGGGAGGACGATCCAACCGACCAAGGCCTCATCGGATATCCAGATGTAATCGGTCAGACGTATACTCCCATGCATTATCTATCTCTCTGCTCCGATTACGACTCGGCGTTGAGCGTTGCAAACGAGCTCAAGGCCGTTGGCATGGATATCAACGAGGAAAGGGGCGGTGTTGACAATCGCCACGCCGACTTTTACGAGGGCAACAATACCATGAACCTCGATGATTTACCTATATTTGACACGATTTTCGCAAGTCCTTTGGCGCTGGCGTGTTTCATGCACAACTACTCTGGCGCCCGGGCTCTTGTTCGTGCGGGAGGGAACCCCTCGGCGGCGACGGTGTATCGCTCGACTTGTCTTCAGCTAGTCCTCGATCTTCGGAACCTCCTTCATTTATCCTGGGAGCACTTGCGGCAAGGGGAGAACTCCAGGACATTCGAAAAGGATCGAGCAGATCTCGTCCGCGATCTCATCACAGGCGGGGTCCCGGTCGAGCTAATACCCCTGAACGCCAGTCGGCACTCCCAGCCATCCTCCCCCGTGATGTTGGCTGCCCGGTACGGACTGGTCGAAGAGATGAGGCTCCTCCTTGAAGTGGGGAAAGCCAAGCCAGACCCCCCAGACGGAGGGAAATCACGAAGAACAGCTCTCATTTATGCTGCGGCTATTTGTAACCCCGCCTGCGTCGAGTTGCTGATTTCGGCCGGGGCAGACGTGCAGACTTGGGTTCCAAAAAGCTCATTCATTTGTGCTCATTACGAGGCTTTACTGGCAGGATGGGCCCCTTGGCAGAAAGCACTACCGTCACAGGAAGATCGCCTAAAGGTCATTGACCTGTTCCTTAAAGCCGGCGCCGACTTTGGGATGCCTGAATTCCCGCCGGTAGAGTGGCCCGACACTGCTTTCGCCCGTGAGCTCCGACGGATCCGCGGTGGCTGCGTGACCGAAGAGCAGCCCACAGGACGCTCGGGCACGCTGGCTGATAACAAGATCGAGTACAGCACCCAGTCCTTGGACTACATCCTCGAGCACTGCGAACCTCGCAACTTTAGCCAAAACAGTTGGGTGCGCGCAATGGTCGATACTCTTACGGGGAAGCACGGCGACGGACTGATCAGCCTCCCCTTTTGCCAGAAACTCGCCGACGCCTGCGTGAGGCTTGGATACCATTTCCGCCTCGAGGATGTCTTCTCGTCGGATTGGGGATCGAAACAAGTCATGGAGTGTCGGCATCTGCACGACACCCCTGATTTTCAGGAAGCATTAAGAATCTTTGGCGTCGATCCGGGCGGTTTTGCCATGCTCGCCAACGGTGCCGAAAACCATGAGGATGAGAAGGAGGAAAAAGGAGGCCATGAATAACGGGAAACGGAAAGACGTGGATGGATGAAACCACCCAACCTGGAGTCGGTAATATCTGAACAGTACACATCGCGCTTGCAACTGCATGTGGTCCTTTACATGAACTCTGAGTCCCATCTGCTGTAAGATCCAAGTTGATAATAAGGAGCTTCAAAATGTCGAAATGGCAGGCGATGCCAGCATCACCAATCGAGTCGCGACCTACCTATGGAGAAAGAAGAAAAAAATGAAAAGGAAGAAAAAGAAAAAGAAACCATCCAAGACCCAATGCTACCGTTACTCCCACCGAAACTGCCTCCTCAGCTCTCATGACCTCTTCCATCCACAATACACCTTCACCGCCTCCCTATAGCAAACAACAGCAACATGAACAATCGCATCTGGGCAGAGATTGGTTACGCTGCATATCGCGGTCCCGAGTTATTGGTGCATCCTTTAGCCCAGTGCGGGAGGGACACGTTTGAGGCGTTGCAGGCGTGAATGCCAGCGAGTTGTTGTCCGGGATCCTGGCTCTCGCCGAGGTTGCGCCGTTGGAAGGTACCGTGGAAGCGTGCGGTATTCGACGCTTATCTTGTTTTTTTCTGACTGTGCGACTGTGAGGGCCGTTCTTTCAACACCTAGCCGAGTATTGAGGGACCAAGTTGATGTCAAGGCCTTTCAGTTCTTGGCGCGAACTTACGACCGACGTGTTCAGAGCATCAAGATAGGTAATGATTTTGCATGTGGCTAAGAAAACGGAGCTGCATCGGAGAGCGCAAAGTCAGATGGCCAACAAAATATTGCTGACTTCGTCCGGTCCGAGGGTTCTGAGTATACTACTTCTCTGTCACCATGATAGTGGATATGTCTTTTTCCATTGCCTGAAAGCCAAGACCAGTGAGTGGGCTCACAATTTTCCGAGTAGCCGGGCCGGGAATAAAACAGTGCAATTGTGGCGCCTTAAATTGCTCGTACATCTACGGCAATATAACGTAAATGGAGGATTACTCGGTCTACACACAGCCACTCGTCGCAATGCGCGTATTATGTGCTTAGGCAGTCCCCCCCTCTGCTGACCAATATCCACTTCATTTGATAAGCTTTAATCCTGGTTGGGTCTTGTACCCGGGTGGAATAATGACCGGAGTGTTTAACGTCAAGGCTTGTTAGTTGGGATACGATAGAACATGGAATTACTGGCTCGGTACAGATCAATTCTATTCAGGGTGAATTGGGGACTACATGTACAGTCAGCTTTTTTGCGGATCCCAAAGGAAACCTCCTGCCCAAATCGGCGAATTCATGACATGGTTAGGTAAACTTCAATTTTCCGACCAAGACTCGAAGCGACGACAGTCGAAGATGAGGGAGCATGCTTGTCGGCATCCCCGTCTCACAATCTCAGAGGCCGTGAAGAGTGGGCTTTGGACACATGGATTCAGGTATAAATATCCCGCTTCTCTCCTCTCATGAACCATCTTTCCTCCAGCATCCCTCAACCTTTCGACATCGGTCTCATCCACACTCAAAAGCTCCCACCAAACAACCTCCAACATGAAGCTCTCTGCTATAATCCTCGCCATCACGACCGGAGCCGGCATGGCCATCGCTGCTCCTGCCCCCGGCCCCACCGAGGTCGACCAGTCCAACCTGTAAGCCGTCGTTTTGATCCACAAAGACAGAATGGATGGAAAATCTAACATACCTAATACTAGTGACAAGCGTGCCACCTATCGTGTCTACGTGGCAGAGCATTGGGACTTCCAAGGTCGCACGGAGCTTCTTGAGGGCCCGGCCGGCGAGTGCCGCACCCTCGGAAACGGCTGGCCCAATGTTATTTCATCTTTTGGCCCCGACCCGGGTTTTACATGCACCATCTACGAGTGAGCAATACCCCCATTCAGTCCCCCCAGCTATACCCGTAGTGCCGCTGACTGAGGCTTGTCACTCGGTGACAGTGATAATGGTTGCTTTGGCGCCAATTACGGCGGAATCCGTTATCCTGGCTACAATGCTCTCAGCACAATCGGCTGGAACGACCGCATCAACTCGTTCAGGTGCTACCAAGGCTAGATATCTACCACCTGCAGATTGCGGCCCCAGTGAGGTTTGGAGGACGCACGTGCGTGCGTGCTGCGGTGTGGAGGTGTGGAGTGACAACAGCGCAAAAACGGGGGCGGGACGCTGCCCACCTGAGAATCTGTTGTCCGCTTGGTATTATTCACGTCACTCGTTTAACTGAATATTTTTCATTACTTTTCGGCTAGGAATAATCTTTAATAGGTTACTCAAATTACAAAAGAAGCTTGCCGGTGGTTTCCCAGAACAAAAATGCGTTGCTCTGCATGTATATCACACCTCTATGCAATATTACCCCTATTGCAGACACAGGGTGGTCTCACCCAGCTGTTGTGGTAGCCGCCTCTTCGCTCGTAGCAGCAGCCGTCGAACTGGCCGGCGGAGCAGCGGTAGTAGCACTCGCGCCTCCCGAAGCAGTCGTCGAACCACCTCCACCTCCACCGCCGCCACCATTATCCTTCCCAACCACAACAGCCTGCACCACCTGCCCCAGGGTATTGAAAATGATATTAACCAGGCTCCCCAGCGCATCGTACCGGTACGTCTTCTGCGTCAGCCCGTTGCCCAGCTGCTTCGTCACGCCCGTAAAAGTCATGTTCTTCTCAAAGTTGCCCACGATGCTGCTGACCGTGTCGACTCCCTCCCCTACCACCTCTTGCACGATGTTGCCCAGGTTGTCAATCAGGAACCTGAGCGTGCTGCCGCCTTGGGTTATGCTCCCCAGCAGACCGTCCACGGCGCCGACGACGCTGTCGACGAGGTCCGTGACGTCGTTGAGGAGGTTGATGAGCAGCGGGTTCAGGTCAAGAGTGGCCAGGGTGCGGTTGACGATGTCGACCAGGTGGCCGAGGCGGATGATGAGCTCCAGTTCTGCGTCGACGTCGGCGATGGTGATGTTTACTTTTTCTACCGCGACTGCGACGCCGACGTTGATGGAGACGAGGTTGGCGATGTCGGCGTTTAGGTTGACGTCTGCGCGGAGGTCGTCGACGTCTAGCTCGATGCGGCCCACGTGGAGCTCTGGCACGCGGAGGAGGACGTCTGGTGGGGAGGTTCCGGTTGGTGAGCGGGTGGTTGTTTGGGAACCGCCGCCGCCACCGCCGCCTGAGGAGCCCGTGGTTGAGGGTGATGCTGAAGCTTGTGCAGAGGAGGAGGGCGCTGCTGAGGTTTCTGCTGGTGGTTCAGATGAGGGGGTTGGTTCGGGTGCTTCAGATGCGTCTGTGGTTTGTGCCGCCGCTAATGCAACAAACAGCAGTAATAATAGGGTGAGCACCCTCAGGGCCGAGGAAGTGAGAGAGGTCCTCATGATGCCCAAGTTTGGTTTGATGTTTCTCCTTGACTAAACGAGTGTATGGGAAAGAAACCTCAGATTCGCGCAGAAGCGCGGCGTCTTGTCAGTTGAGTTGGTTGAGATATAAGATGAAAAGATGAGAAGAAATTCCCATCAGCCGAACTGGACGTGACGTGCTCATCGCCCGTCCAGGACCAACTTCTCCGATATACTAATATTGGGCATTGTTGCCGACGCGCGCATAGCCCACCGACCTTGGTTTTTTTTTCCCTTGTCTCGTGAAATGAGGTCCTACCGCCGGCATGGTGTTGCATTCAAAAGCCGCCCTGAATCAAGGAAAGAGCCAACTTTGGTGAAGATCGGCGATGCCAAACCCAGTCGGGTTGTTTGCCAGACTGTTGGATGAAACCCTGCCAGGGGTGCAAGACTGGATCCCGTCAGGGGCTCTGCCATGTTTATTTGGGCTTGGCACTCAGACGTACTGACACTGAAGTTTTGCCTTGGCATGAACCTCGCCAATATTAGCACCACATAAGTAGGAACCAGGAAACTGGATTGTCTGGCGCATTGAATGCTACATTGTGCTTGACCAACGCGTCTCTTAATATCGTGTTTCCATCCTGCCTCATGACGATTTGACGAGGTCCTTGCCAAGTTGGGATGAGCTTGGAGTTGTTGTGCCATCTCCCTTACCTGATAATCCAAATCCCGAGAATAATCCCCTCCCAATTCTTTCCCACATTTTCATATTCGTTTTTTCTACCAGCCAGCTTCGGCAGCTAAGCTGACTCCGGCCACGATGAAGTCCATCTTCACAAGGGCATTCGCCCTCTTCTCCTTGATACCCCTCACCATCGCAGCGGACGACGCCGACGACGGATACATCGGCTACCGTCTCGACAAGCGCGGCGACCCAGAAGCAGCCAACTACGTAACCGCCAACACGGGAGGAGTTGAACTCGCCGAGGAGCCCGACGTCTACCTCAATGCCTCGGTCAGCGTCGGCCTGATCAGCGTCGACGTGCAAAACCTCACAGCCAAAGTCAACCTCGACGCCAACGTCCTCAGGCTCCTCCACTTCAGCGCCGGAGTCGACGCGAGCATCAACCGCGTCCAGCTCAAAATCGAGAACGTCTCTGCCAAAGTCGAGCTCGAGGCCCGTCTGGGCAATGTCGTCCAAATGGTGGACGACGTGCTCAACAGCATTGATCTCAACCCCATTCTCGCCACGCTCGGACAGAACGTCAACAAGATCATCAACTCCACCACTGATCTCCTGGACGGTGTGACTGGTGAGGAGCAGCAACAACAGCAACAGCAACAGCCGCAGACTGCAGAGAGCGAAAGCGAGAAAGCAAAGCGATCTGCCGAGTTGAGTTACAATCTTGAGCATAACGTTCTGTACAGCGTCAACGATTACACGGGCGCGGCGCACAAGAACAGGATCCTGGCGCAGGACGGGAGCATCTATGATGAGTTCTTGGATAACGACGGAAACGAGCAGAGCAGGGCCACCGTCGGGTGGTACGCGGATGACATGACGTTCAGTGGACACAACAGGACGGTCAAGGGAGAGGACGGCGAGTTTGTCGAGTATGAGCTGCAGTACGAGTACAAGCCGTTCCCGGGGATTGAGGTTTTTAGTTACATTTTTGTCGACCAGGGAGGAAAGGTGCTTAGGACGCAGGTTATCTCCGAGGCGTTTGGGGGCGGGATGAGCACTATCAGCAACGACTCTGACAATTGAGGTGGAGGATAATGTTGTGAGTTAGTTATGCCTTGGTCAGTTGCTGTAGAAGAAACGTAGGAATTTGATCTTAAGCTTTGTTCAATCGTTGAGCCAATTCTTTTAATATATGCACTGATTACATCAAGGAAGCCTAAAATAATGTCGCACTTCATCCCATCCGGGAAAGTTTGTCGAGGGACTCCCGGACTCGCCCATTCCTAGACTTCATCAGCATGTCATTCTTGAAATCAAACCGCTTCACATCAGGTGCTCGTCAGAAATAGCACGCGCATTTTCATACCATCAACTTGGTTGGGAAAACGCATCAGCTTAGAATGCCAATCGGCATGGAATTCGTTGTGATTTCAAAGCACTAACAGCAAGCGGCAAATGGCCATTTAACCACTGGCTGCGAAACGAGAGACTTGAAGGTAGAAACACCACCACCACCAAACGTCAACATCAATATCAACATAAACATCAGCCTTTCGACATGTCCCAACCCTTGAAGCCTCCTACTCGGGTTATTAATCTCTTCTTTGCCGTCTGGGCTTAGACGCAGACGAAAGAACGGATGCGGTCGTTCCAGCCAATGCTGCTGAGGTTGGGGAAGCCGGGGCTTCTGACGGGCCAGTACTGCGAGCCAGTGCATCCGGCGCGGTCGAAGAGGGTGCAGGTGACTCCGGCATCGGGACCGAAAGAGGTAATGATAGCGGGCCATCCGTTGCCGAGGGTGTCTGTAAACGGTGTTAGATGATTGCACGGGTATTAGTTCAAGATAAAGACGGAAGAAAACGCACGGCAACTGGCAGTGTTGAGGGACAACAGCTCATTGCGGCCGGCCCAGTTGGCGTGCTCGGTGATAAAGACGTTGTAGGGCGCGCGCTTGGCACTAGATGACGTTTTTCGAAGATTAGCTTCTATCAAAGCACCGAAAGCTGTCGGTAAAAGTCTCACAGGGCAGCGAAGTTGGCGGCGGCATCCTCATCCGGGGATGGGTTGGGAGAGGCCTCAGGGGCAGGAGCAGCAACGGCAAACCCGAGGAGGGTGGTGAGGGCGACGGCAATGGTGGAGGTCTTCATTTTGATGGTTGCGGTTGAGGAAGTGATCCTGGAACTGTTTTAGCTGGCTTGTTGAGGATGTTGATGCTGATGAGAAGAAGAAAGAAGGCGTTGAGAGGTGGGCAAAAGGGTGAGTATTTATACCCGTTACTGTCTGTTTTCTGATCCGTTTTTGCAATATGTGCCTAGGTAGTTCCAGTAGAATTCTACATATCTTGACGGGCCGCAAGTGTCTCACACCATGCCAACCTGAGCTCACTCAGTGAGCCTATCCTATGTTGTAGCTGATGCCGGGATGCTGCAAATCCCGGACAGGCGCCAATCGCTGACAGCACTGCTCAACGCGGCTCAGATCCCTGAAACGTACCAATGCTGACTTGGATATTCAGGCTTTACAAATCAGGGCCAAGAACTTATGAATTTAGTCGGGTGACAATATAAACCACTTTAGTTACATGTGGGCCGATTAGAGCTCCAAGCTAGTGAGTCCCAAGAAGGAGAGTCGTAAAGCTTTGCATTTTAAGCCATTAAAAACAACATGATTAACAACACAAAGTAAACAGACGGCCCAGCTTCGGATGAGCCACGTGTGATGTTTTCAAGTTGGTCTTATTCGGACTCTACGATAATCACCAAAAATACAAACCTACCTAGGAATACTAGTATATTGCCTTCTTGATCTTGATTCATTCCTTCTGTATGGCTTCTCGAGGTTCTAGATCTCAAAGCGGTTGCGTACCCAGCGTTACAACGTCTCATATTTGCTGGGTCTCGGTTAGCTCTGTTGAGATTGGTCTTACTACAAAATTGGGGCGATTCTGTGAACTGAGCGAGACTTGGCCATTCCGTAAGCAGCTTACAAAGATTGCTTGAAGCTGACAAGCCTCGTAAACCATCCCACCTTCTTCAGAAAGGTGACGCTGAGTCAACAAATAGACCGCGGACCTCGAAGCTTGGACCATACTGACAAAGTAGGATTTTTCATGTCATATAACCCCAGGAATAGAGATCCGGACGGACCAAGGAGTCTTCGCCGTCAAACTAAGGTAAGAACTAGCAGCCGAAGTGGGTATAAGATCACACCTGGAGAGAAGGCGATCCTGGGGTAACAATCTGCATTCTTATTTCCGAGGATAATAAGCATAAACATTGTCAGCGAAAACGTGCTGACTCAGTTACAGCCAAAGGGGAAGGCGGGTCTTGAATCCGCTACCAATCGGCACCAAAGTCGCAGCTTTAGAATTCCGGAAACGGATGTCTCCCGCGCCGCACATTCCTAAACATAACTCTAAACAGAGCACTACTGCATACATTACGACAGCAGTGAGATGGATTGATAGTAACTTTAAAAACCCACCCCAGGTCTCATCTTTGGATACGAGGGTTTTCTGTATAGAACTTTGGTCGTTGGCGCTCCAGTTTTTTTTGTATGTGTAAGCTAGGAAGGTACTGTAGCATCACATTCCTGCTTTCAGCTAGCACAGCTCACTGCCCCCTAAACAGCATTTTAGCCTTTTGCGGATAGCTACCCCACATGTAGCTCGATGGCTGGGCGTGTTGACATTGTCTCTTTGACAACACTTTAAGATTGTCGCCCCAGCTTCACCATGTTTGTTGGTGAAAGCCAAACTCGAAAGCATAGCAACGTTTAAAAGAAAAAGAAAAAAAGCTCAATGAAATTTGAAGAGCTATAAAGCTCCAAATATTTGACGGCAAAAATGTTGAAGTTGCTCTAACTACCTCAAGCCCATCCCCGTGCAAACCTACCTGCCCAGAGCTGAGCTTACGAGAGACAAAACCCCGCGTGTTTGGACCGAATAATTAACCTTGTATCCCGGTTCCCCCGTTTAACAATCCACTCAAAATGGAAGACATCAAATCCAAATTCAGCACCGCCTTCCGTTCGGAGCGGCTCATCTACCGCGCAATCGACATGCAGGACATCCCTCTGGTCGCACGAATGCTCTGGGACCCCGTCAACCAAGGGTTTGGCGATCCCACTCTCTACACTCCGCTCAGCGGCACAGTAGGAGCCGTCATGGTCCAAAAGGGCCTGGAAGCTTCCCTCCTCTCAGTCCTCATCTGTCTGCCCAATCCCCAGCAGCCCGAGTCTGATCCGTCCCTTCCGGGGAACTCACTTCGCGCCGCTCAGGAGAGTGCCATCCCGATCGGGAGTCTGATGCTCGGCAAACCCACTGCTCCCAAGACTGATCACTGGCGGTGGACCACGCTCGGGGTCGGAATCGCTGAGGAGCACCAGGATAAGGGATACGGAAGTGAGGCGGTGAACTGGGCGCTGGACTGGGCGTTCAGCTTTGCTGGGATGCATCGGGTCGAGCTGATGACGGCCTCGTACAATGATCGCGCCATCAAGATGTATAAGCAGCTCGGGTTCAAGGAGGAAGGGAGGAAGCGGGAGACGATTTACATGGATCGGCGGTGGTGGGATATGGTGCAGTTTGGGATTTTGGAGGGAGAGTGGGAGGCCCTCGGTGCGAATGGTCGATTTTAGGGAATTGAGTCATCATGCATTACTTGGGTACAGTATATATCATTTAAAGCATCGGCCCTTTCCAACTGTGGATCATGGGAATTTCAGTTGCAAATGCTTCTTATTTCAGACCGCAGGTGACCACCTCAGGCCATCCAGTACCTGCCGGTTGCTAGCCTCTCTCGATGATCGTCGCATAAGCCGTCCCAAGTAATGTCGTCATGTACTTCGCGCTCCTCTTTGGTTTCTGTTCTGCAGCATTGGCATTCAAGTTCCGACGCAATGCAAAGGCGATCGATCATGGCTACTTTGTCCCTGAGACTCAGGTTCCGTGATTCTCTAGGCTAATAATGCAGTATCAGTGCGGCGTAAACTTCAGGCCTTGTCCCGGCCCCTACCTAGGCTTCAATAACTTGCTCTGTTTCGTCCTGCGTAAGAGTCTCCTGGACTGCGTCTTATAAAGTCAGTAGGTTACGGGAATACTGATATTGTACTTTATCTTGCTGCTGATCTCTGGAACTTTCGCAGGTTCAGTTAGGTTCTTTCGCCGTGCCCCTCATCGTCGTTGGCGTGGGGCGAATAGAGCAGTATCTTGGGTGTGATGATGACAAAACTGTAGGGATCGACCCCGTGTGTTTCGGCGATTTCGTCCTTGACTCTGTGGATGGTTCTGCGTTGGCATGTTGGCCGCAATGTTCTCGGCCTCCGCTGGCGGGGCCTCATAATTAAAGATATCAACTGCTGGATTCCCCAAACTATTCCGAATTGCGCGTTCGCATGTGTCTCGAAAAATGTTGGATTGCTCATCTAGCGTCTCCTCTGCAGTGCAGGACTCCAAGAACTGCTACGCGGCGGCTTTCACGGCTCGCCTCAGAACGGCAAAGAAGGCACTTCCGGATGATCTCGACAACGCCATTTCCCCGTATTTCAGACCAGTTCCTGATGAATGAGTGAGGGTCCTGTAATCAACATCTTTGTTCTCTTCTGCGATCGCATTATCTGGATGGTGGCACTTAAACATCGCACCCATGGGAACTCCAAGACTGAAGAACAGCCGTCGCAATATGACTGAAGAAGCTCATAATTTTGCCAGCAAGAAAAGTTGTCCAACTGCTTGAGGTTCTATTAGAAGGCATTAGGTATTACAAAACAGAGAGATACTCCAAAGAATACAAAATTCAGAACAGGGAACAGAGAAACAGTCCTCCCAGCGCCTGCCGTGATAAGAGAGCTGTTTCCAGGAGTAGTCGTGTTCTTGTGCTTCCAGGATGGGGTTGCCGGAATCGGACTCGGAGTGGTGGTTGTGACGCTGTTGACTGTCACAGTGACGGTGACACTAACAGATCTCGTCGCTGGGGGTTGCGAAACTGGCGGCGCGACAGCTGATTGAAGCTCAGGGACGCTGTGAAGTGTCGCGCATTGGGCTAGATTGAGATTCTAGATGGAAAATGTGAGGAAAGGGTCAGCTGTGACACACCTTGCGTGAGTGGAATGGAAGGTTTCAAATACCTCCGGACAGCACCACGTGTGTTTCGCGCCATCAACAGCACAGTAAAAGCCGCCGTCGCAAGCCTCTGCGATATCATCAGCTTCGGCCCCATCCTTCCAACAGGAAAGCGAGGGGAGGTTGTTTTTGACCTACTCCCTTGCCCGTTTGGACAACAATTTTGCCCAGCAGCCGGGTTGTAGCAAAAGAGGACTATTTCTCCTGGCGCTGGACATTGCTCAAATGCATCGCCACAGGAAGAACAATCGTGGCCGGTGCCGCAGCTTTTGTACTCTGGGTTGTAACCCTCTTGTCGTGTGACTGGGCCCCTAATAAACCCTTCAGGGGGCAGCCACTGGAAAACTTCAAGTTCTGCCGAGACAGCGCATAGCAGAAGGAGGATGAGCGACGTGATCAAGTGCATAATGGGGAAGTGAGAATAGAGGTGAAGATGTTAATTTAACTTTTTCATATGACGAGGAGTTCTTGGGGTTGCTGAGGAGGTAGAGGTAGGTAGGGGGTTGGTGGACGGGATTGAGATCTTGAAGTCTTGAGGCGAGTGAAAGTTGGGTCGAGCACAGGGCAATTTTCGGCTGATGTTCAGCGTTTGCCGTGGTCTATCTTTCACATCATCCGACGCTAAGTGGGGGTTGAGGACCAAACTCTGCAACCGAAGCCACATCACGAGATTGTGTTTGTTAAGGAAAGTAGATCGTCGTCAGCCTTTGCTTCAAGTTTGTTTGAAAGGGTTGTTCAGCTTAACGCCACACTTCCATATTCATTCACAACCCCCCCCCACTTCAACCACCATTCATCATCAGACTGTCAGATCATTCAGACGGGGTTCGAGGCCGCTCTCAAGTGGCGACATGCACCTTTCCAGCTCTAACCTGATATGATGGTTCAGGTGTGTCACCCTACTGCTGGCCCCGCGGCGGCCAGTCTCGATCGTCGATCGCGAGCCGCATGAGGAGCTCAGTCAATCAGCAGATGAAAATGGTTGCATGTGAAAGGCATGACAAATTTACCTTTGCCCAACAGGCTCGCGGGGAGAATGGAAATCATTTATCCTCCACGTGTGGGAGCTGAGGGCTTTCATGACGCCGTCTCACTTGTTCTTGGTTGCAAGGCACTATCTACTACACTTTGTGCGAAGTTTTGTTTTACCCAATACTGAATTGATTATTACCAAGATATCATCGTAACTATCCTTAGCAATGGGCTCCTTGCGGGCCCTTATTCTCAGCATCGCTCTGGGCGCTCAGAGCTCACTAGCAGCGACGCAATACGTCCCCCATAACAACAGTCTCGTCATCGCCGCTTCCGTTCATCCCTGTACTTTGGTCGGGGACCCCGATCTTTACGGTCTCGGAGTTCGCATCGCCTTCTACATCTCATTTGGCACATGTCTCATTGCCATCCTTTTCGGCCTCTTCGACGAGCTCAAGAGCCCCAGACTCAGTTTCAACGTCCTTTTGGCTACGCTCCTGATCATTCTCGTCCGGAATGTGCATCAGGGGAGCTTTGCCATTTTTGAATGGTATATTGTGACGGGCCTTGTTTTTATCTCAGGCTCTGCGTCGCTTATCCGCCTCCCTTACGAGGATGACGTCGAGGAAGAGGAGCAGAAGCAGAAACCTTTCCAACAGGAACCTATCGTGCATAGCAATGGCAGCAATGACAAGCCAAGTGAAGGCAAAACAAGGTCTGAAGGGACACAGACAAATGACCGCATGACCGTAGCTGGTGGTCAAAGTCCTGGAGTGCCAGGCGATAACACGGCAGACGATTCCCAAGTTCACGACGTTGAAGGAAAGCCCGGCGTCAAGAGGGCCGACAAAGAGAGAGCGTTCGTCGAAAGGTACGCGTTTGAGCGATACCGTATATACCTCTCCGGACCAATCAGTTTTGGCTTCAGCTACCTCCTCTACGGCATCTTCGCGCTGATGCAACCATGGCTTTACTTCACTCACATGGATTCTGGTCACACGGAGGGCTGCCCTGTCCCGTTCGTCTTTTTCGGCACCTTTGACATGTACAATGTTCACTGGCAACGCTGGCTCAAGGCCCAGGCAGTGCTCGGCGTTGTTGCATCGCTGGGCTGCTTGGTCATCGCCATTCCACTCATCTTCTGGGGAAATAGCACTCGCAATTACCGTGTCGCAGCGCTCGACGAACTCAACAAGAAGATGGACAAGAGGATCGAGAAAGCGGAAGCAGAACATGGCGCGCTGAAAGAAGAACTCGAAAAGCAAAAACAGCAACAACGAAGCGAGAAGCAACCCGAAGCCGACAAAAAGAAAGCGAAAAACACCGGGCAGCTGGGCAAGGATATTGAGAAACTCGGGGACAAAGTCGATCAAGACGTGGCCAAGCGTCAGAAACTGAAGAAAAGACAGGCCCAAATCAGGGAAGCCGTGGACAAGCTGGGAAAGAACCAGCGGCTCCATCTCTGGGGATTGAGAGGTGCGGTCGTCATCTTGCTCGCCATCTTCTCTGGTTTTCTACCCATTTATTTCATCGAGCGAACCCTCTTCCTCAACCACGTCGATCTCGTCTACGGCTTAGCCGACAGCAGCGGTCAGATGCTTGCGCTTCTGGTTGCCGTCTTCACTTCGTTTGGGTTTGTGTGGCAGGTCCTCAGCAACTATACCAATGGGAAGAAGAGACGGCAAGATTTCAAGAACACCCTCGTGGTCATTGACGACACGATTGTCGATCTCACCTATGCATTGGACAAGAGTATCGAAACTAACATAAAGCGGCTGCGCGAGTTCAAGAGTATCCAGAAGATGTATCGTGGGCTTGTATCCTCGCTGAATTTCACAAAGCCGTCGGGGTCGGAATCACAGGAGTCTTCAGGTTGGTGGAGATTTGATAAGCCCACGAAGAGGGGTTCGCGAATATAGAACTGCGAGGTAGTTTGTTACGAAGAGACTGGGAGAAGCTTAATGCGGAAATATCTTGCGGGGAATGAGTAAGGGAACTGAGACGAGCAAAGAGGTAGACCAAGTTTGATGGGGAGGAAAAAGAATAAAGCCAAAGTCTAAGTACAAAATGCTAATTTTCCCATTTTCCTAATATCTTCCTTTTTCATACCCTTTCCGACCTAATACTTGCAAATTCTCCAAATCTACAATAAAATTCTTGAGCCGTGAAAAGTAGTCAAAGAATGAATGGAATCCATCACAACACATTTTCCTCATTTAACGAATTTGCTCTAGCTGACAAGCTGCGGCTGGGTAAAGAAGGACCAAATCTCGCCGGGAACCCACGACCTGGCGCCGCTCTCCGGTCCATTATCAACAGCGCCGGGCCAATGCCCGCCGTCAAACGGAATCCACGTAACGGGATAGCCAGTCCTGCAACCATTATAGTTGGTCTTGGTATGGATGCCGCTCCCTCTCGACGGCTCAGGCGCATTAGTATTCTGGCAACCGTTATTTCTTACAAAGCGATCACGCATCGCCCTTCCCCCGCCAACGTTGAGCGTACCGTCCGACACTCCATGAATACCAAGGTACGCAATGGGATCGCTGCCCCCATCGCAGCCCGACAGCTGACCACCTCCAATAACCGCAACGGCGCGGAATTCTTTTGCGCGCGAGCACGCCAGACTGAAGGTCATGCTCCCCCCGTACGAGAAACCGAGGCTAAACCGCTGGCGCTTGTTGACGCACAATGCGTCCTCAATGTGACGAATCATGGCGTCGACGAAAGCAACATCTTCCTTGCCGCTGTTGGCCCAGCCGTTGTTAATGCCCTGCGGCGCGACAAGAATGGCGGATTCCCCCGCGTTGCGCTGCATGCCGTAGTACGACCATAGTTCGCGGTCGGTGCCGCCTGACGAGATGTCGTTCATGGTGCCGCCCACCCAGTGGAAGGCGAAGATGAGGCGGTACGAGCGGTTTGGGTTGTAGTTGTTGGGTACGCGGACGATGAATTGTCGGTTGCGGCCGTTGACGTTGACGGTGCGGACGCCGGAGCTGAAGGGGGATTTGCCGCACCCGGCGGAAGGGTTGGCGAGTTGGCGGGAATCGAGCAGGTTGAGGTTGTTGGAGGTGGAGGGTGCGGCAGAGGGAAGGGCGTGTACGAGAGTCGCGGAGACGGCGAGGAGGCCGGAGAGGAGGGAATGCAAGGCAACCATTGTGGCCGAGATGCGTCAAGCCCGGGATGGCTGATGGGAAGTGGGAGGAGGAGAGGTGCTAGGAATTGTCTCGACCACCAATGATATATAGCAGGCGAGAAGCCAGGTGGTGGAGTGAAGTTTCCCCGGCGGTCGAGCCATGTCGAGATCAACACCACCTCCAGTCGAAATTGACAGAAATCACTTTTTCTTTTTCCCTTTTCGGAGGCTTCTGTCCGTGAAGTGTGGTTTAGGTCCATCATTGTTCCCGATGGAGTAAGTGGTATGTAGATGGGACCGTCATGATTGGTGCGCTTCCTTCCGCTGTCTTGTTCCTGGTTGAGGATAAGCGACTACAACCTCGCTTAGTTGAACTACCGATGGCTGGGACACTCTCGGCCGCTTGATGGATGTTTGGGGCCGATGGAATCCTCTTGTTCGAATTATATCGTCAAATGACTGTGTTGGACAGAAGTCATTGGAGGAGGATAGGAGGTAAATTTTCCCGTGTTAAGCTCATAAAGTATGAACAAGTCTCATAGGGCCGCATGGACAAACTGTTGCTTTTCCGCGGTAGCGATGTAGCAGTCCACGGGTGCGATATATGACTTGAAATGAGCCCGTCTACTAACGGAAGGCAAGATGAGAGAGACAGGCTCGGAGGGTTTAAGCCGTAGCAAGAAAGGAGGGCATGGTGTTTACATTCTTGAGGCAAAGCATGCCGTAGTCTCAAGACTCACAAAGACGACGCGCTGACTTCCTCTTCGGTTCTCGGCCGATATCTGTCTGCTACAAGTCAGGTAGACGTTGAGAGAATGCAAGGTTCCCGCCCCCGGTAGTCGCTCAGATGAAGAAGCTGGTTTCAATATCCCAGGGTAAAATGAGAACCGGCATCTCTCAGATGACCGCATCTGAGAGGCTAGTAGTATAAAAAGCAGGTCAACCCCCCAAGCTGAATATCTTGACCATCTCCCATCAACTGCTAAGCATATCGCCCTCCTCACCATGCACTTGTCTACCGTTGCTGTCGGAGCGTTCGCGCTGGCCCCCCAGCTGGCATCTGCTCACTTTCTCTTCCCGCACCTAATGCTCAACGGCGTCAAGACAGGGGCCAACGAGTATGTCCGCGAGCACGACTTTGGCTTCATGCCGCACAACAACGACTTCATCAACAGCCCCGACTTCCGCTGCAACGAAGGCTCTTGGAGACACCGTCTCGAGCCCAAGACGGCACAGGTTACCGCCGGCCGAGACACGGTCGGCTTCAACCTGCACCTGGACTTTGGCATATATCACCCAGGTCCCGTCACCATCTACCTCTCCAGGGCCCCCGGCAACGTGCGTGACTACGACGGCTCGGGTGACTGGTTCAAGGTGTACCAACTGGGCACCATGATTCCATGGAACGGCACCGACCAGGGCTGGCTGACACGCGACAAGAAGAACTTTCAGTTCCGCCTGCCCGCCGAAATCCCTGCCGGCCAGTACCTGATGCGCATCGAGCAGATGAGCGTGCATCCGCCCTACCGCCAGAAGGAATGGTACGTCCAGTGCGCCCACCTCAACATCGCGAGCAACTATAACGGCCGCGCTCCCGGTCCCACCATCCGCTTCCCGGGCGGGTACAAGATGAGCGATCCGGCCATCCAGCTGGACAGCTGGGCAAAGCCTCCTCCCACTTTTGCGCCTATGCCTGGCCCTCAAATCTGGCCTAACTAAGGCAGTAAGCGTCTGTGGGGTAAGGAAGTGGATTTTTGGTGGTGGCTTCGGAACGCGAGGAGGATGTCTTTTATCGTGTCCTCACGGACTGAGACGGAGAAGCGGCATGAGAATGACAATTTGAGAGGGTGCCTCATATTTGAATCTACCTAGGTTAACTGGGATCTGGACATTCCTTCTTGGATCAGTTTGAGTTTTGCTCCAATTTCCGCAATATTATTCTCCCTCGCTGTCTCCCTGAATCCTACCTTGGCTATCTAGGTAGTATGGCCTCCTATGTGTAACCGCCTGCATACATATCATTTAAGAGCAGAATACGACTTAAACCTCTACTCTTGTAAGCATGTGTCTTCTTTATTACCTTGACCGCCGCTTTCTCCAAACCATCCGCTAGCTCGCGTTGACTGAACTGCTCGCCAGAACCAGAAAGGCTGACACCATCTGGGTGGAGGTACCGAATACCGTTCGAGCAGCCGTTACAGCAGAGCCTGCAATAAAATCCCAAAGGCTCCATGTGACATACTACCAACTTGAACTCTAACCCCCTCTTCTTCTTCTGCGGAGGGATTTGTTGAGCCAGTTGTGGCGATTGAGCTCCGATTTTGCCCCATGGTAACAAACAAAGTTTAGTGCTGCCGAACAAGCTCAGAATAAGGCCTCGTTCGGAAAGGTGCAGGTGTGCCAACTGAATTTCAAAAGTGTAGGTATGTTTTGACGCCAAGAATGGACTAGGACAAACAAAAAGGCCCAAAGATTGCTTGATAGGTGTTGACATGCATCTTTTTGTACCAGAGTCTCGCGGAAGTTTGTATCCTACTTCATACCTAGGTAGTCCAGTGATATGTGGTTGAGCTTTGTGTGATTAATGACCCTTGTGCTCACCAAAGGCTTGTTTGACCAAGACTCATTGACTCACCTCAAAGAGGTTTCCATTGAGTCTATTTGAACCATTCCGAGACGTTAGAAATTTAAAATCATTGTCCCAAGAAAACAGGTTATAGAATCCACGTCAGCAGAATGTTTTCCCACGTCACTTACCAGCCAATATTTTCTCTCAATCAGTCATCGAGCAACCAAACCCGTCCCAAATTGATGACTCCATCAACAGCAATAATGGAACTCACCACTTCGACCCACTACGACCTTGACCTTTACGACACCACACCAATGCTCGTCAACCTGCACTATACCGTCCACTGGTCTAGCCATTCTCAAACCTCCGCCCCAAATAGGCGCCAAATCTTCTCCCCCATGACCTTCGCTGCCCTCCTCCCAACCGAATCAGTCCAACACTTCCTCACCACCCTGAACCAAGCCTGCCTCAGCCGTATCCGGTCGGCAACTCGTTTCACATTCTACTCCTTTACCAACCCAATCGATTGCCAAGCTGAATTGTACGTTTCACTGTGACCATTTGCATCATTCTTCGACACCTCACTCAGAGCATGGTGCTGACCGTGGCGAGGCGACAAACAGCAACATCATCTACGCATCCTTTCCCAGCTCCAAGCTCTCCATCCGAAACCTAACCCTCACTGAACTCACCCACCAGCTCGAACTCATCAAGCTGCGCAACTACCAAGATGCCGTCCGCGTCGACATGGCCATCGAGATTGACATCACTGCAGAAAGAAAACAACGCGAGATCAACGAGATGCAGCTGCGCGGCATAGCAGCTGATTGTATCCACCTTCTGCCCAAGATAGAGAATGAAAAGAAATCCGACTCGTCCTCTGTATTCTCAGATCCGGATGACATCTGCCCGGTCAAAAGGCGAAGGTTCACTCGGGTAAGTCTTTTGGCCAAACAAGACCTGCCTGCATCTCGCCAAATCTAATGGACCAGGACGGTGAATAGAGAACGGCGGCGTTGCTCAACTGTAACCAACTGCCAGACGAATGCGACACCAAGTGACAGACAGATTGGTGGATTTCTCAGAAACTCGGTCAATTCAGGGGCTGGGATTGGTTGCAGAGGCGACAAGGGCCCAGAAAAGGGGGGCTTGCCACCAAAGGAAAATAATTTTTGCCATCCTTCTTTCAAAGAACAAGTGAGAGTGTCCTTCCAATATCAGCAGTCCGTTCGCCATGCAAATCTCGCACGGAATACCATCCGTGTCTGAGCCGTGAGTGTCAAAGCCCAAGAGGCCTGAACCGGCCGGCAAACCATCAGCGAAATTGAAAGACACATCCGAGAAATAATATTTCCCGAGCCGTCACTTCTGGAAATGTGACACCCTGCAGTCAGAAAAGTTCCTTCTTCATGTCCCAAACTCACATGAGTGGTTGGAAGTCGTTGCTTGGCATAGGTTGCATGGCACCATCGATGCACGAAGACGCAGGCCGCAGGAAGCGAGGCCACCCCGTGTGGGCCATCGATCGAAGTTGATGGGTTTCTGGAATCGCACTAACCCGTACATCTGGATTCAAGATGAGAAATGATATGCCCGGACGTTCATGTTGAAACTCTTGAGGCGGGGGGTTCAACATGTGTGAGGTCTGGAAGTGGCGTACAATTAGCAAAGCGATCCGTAAAAAAAAACATCTCCATCGAGATTGATGCACCGAGCAGATGCGAGACATGCCTTTGACCGCTTCCCCGTGCCCGGCCACGTGTCATGAGAGACTCAAGGTGGCGATAAGAGACTTTTGAGAGACATGACCCAGACACTGGGAGCCTCATGTGCAGCATCTCGGCGTGCTGCAATCTGATAGCAGACAGGTCTCCATTCATTCGTTCGGGGTCCAGGCCTCTCGCAATCTGGTGCGGCATGTCATGCACCCCCGAGTCCTTGCAGCGGCCGCCGGGGCCCCGCTTTGCGTCGCCCAAAGCTCGGCGGGCGAAACAGTCAAGAGTGTGCTTTTCCTGGCATCTCCACAGTCATGTTTCTGTTGCCGATCACTCGACGGGAGGATTTACCTCATAGCGTCTTATAGAGGCCGCCCAGGCCTCTTCCCTTCACAAGGATTGTGCAGATATCACATGCCTTGTTCCTCTCTCGTGTCAAAAAGCCTTGACAAACTGCCTGTTCGAGTCAGCACACTGGATTCTCAATACCTCAGCAATGCGTCGCGCCGACTTCGACAAAGGCAAATCGGCTACGTTGCCGCAAGGAAGAAGTGCTGCCCAATTACCTTCCCCAGTTTCCGACAGTTGGAACGCTAATTCGAACGACGGATCAATTTATTCTTATCCAACAGACAGCTCAGCAGGATCTGCTGGTTACTTGCCCCAGTTCTGTCATCCGTACAACGGTACGGGGTCAATGGCGGGCCCACCTGCATATGAGGCCAGGAATGGAGGGCCACCACCCAACGGCCCCCAGAACGGGCCGGCAGCCTTCCATTTCGATGTGGAGCACAACAATGATGGGGGCCAGATGAATGCCGGAAGCGCTCAGTCTTCTCAGAACCACGGATCATGGTCACCGGCCGATGACAAGACACTGATGTTAGCTCGGTCGCGAGGCCAAGGCTGGGGAGACATCAGACAGAAGCACTTTCCTACACGCACGCCGAATGCATGCCGGAAACGATGGGAACGACTGATGGAACACCGTGGAACCGTCGAGAAGGATGCCCATAGGATGCAACGGATCACCGACGAGTATTTGGAGATGAGGAAAGCGATCTGGTCGCCGTTGGCAGAGCGTATGGGGGAGAGTTGGCAGTGGGTCGAGGCTCAAGTAAGTCCTGTCGGCAGGTGGTTAGATTTGAAGTGAGCAGTGGTCCTAACAGAGTTGGCAGTGCTTGTCAGTCGGGCTCAAGTCGATTCAAAGTTCTGCAAGATCCCATACCCACCGCAATAAACGGGAGTCAAGACGCGCGCAACAAGCATACGAGGCCCATATCGCTTCTCAAACTCCCGGTGACTCGCTATTTGGGGCTCAGAGCTTTATTCTGGCACCGCCCAGCCCAGATATAGTGTTGCCTCCCACTCTGCCGGTGGGGTCCTCAATGTATTCTTCCCAGCCGATGCAGCCATACCCGCCGATGGCTGGGAATTTCGTAACGGAGCCCGCGGTAGTCTTTGACGGATATCTGAATGGAAAGAGTACCGGTCGCTGCTCTGGTAGAGGGAAACAAGTTGATTCAAGGGTGGAACACTCGCATTGGGGAGCGGGACCTGTTGGTGAAGCGGTTAGCCAAGGTGGAAGTGGAGAGTCGGCGGGCTGGGACGTGGCCACTTACCAAGGTAGTGCCGACAGCTTCAATAGAATACCTCGGTAGGAAACCGAAGCTGTCGTTTACCGAAAGGAAGAGAAGGATATGGAGAAAATTCAGAATAGACCGAACCGTATAAGTCGCAACGAACAGAGTTGGGAATCGGGCTGAGGGCTGGGTTCGGTAGAGTTCACGTTGAAAAGACGACGGGTTTCCTCATGGGCGAGGTTGCAGGTGGAAAATTTCGGTGGCTTCCATGTGGCCCGGATGATGTTCTACGCCCGGTTCCTGGAGCTTTTGGGTCGCGAGGGCAATTCGGAGGAAGGAGCTATAGAGATGCCGACAGCGGGAGGCGCCCCGGCCTGGGATAGGTACTTTGGCAAACTTTCTTGCCTGATTCCATCCATAGTCACCTATTTCGGGAAGGAGCATGACGAAACAGACTCCAAAGATTTTTCTTCTGCAGATTCTAGCGCTTCATGTTCACTTTCTCATCCTGATGTCGACTTTCAGGTCATAATTACCGGTATGGGCAATTTTTCAGAACCACTGAGCCTTTCCCTCAAACAATATCGTCCTATTTTTCCCGCAATGCACCGATTAGCCGATGCCTGCCAACGTCGGTGATTCATCTTGTACCAGCGGCCACTGCACTTCCGGTGGGCATCCGTCGCCGAACCGTAGCAAATCAGAGGTTTCGGAGCAAAGCGCTCAAGATCTAAACCGACTTGTCACTCTCGAGCTGATACACCTTGAGCGCCGCGGTGGGGCCGACCGCATAATAAACTCCTTCCTCATTGGTGAGCTCCGTGGTGTCACCTTGATTGCTTCACCCTGCAGCATTTCAGCTTCCCCTTAGATATGTTGATGATCATAGCCTGCCTCCATGTTCTCCCAGGTCAGACTTGTTCACCAGTTCTAGATTGCTGTCGTCTGCATGATGCGCCTGTGCGCGTATTAGCACAAGATATCGGGAATTTCGTTTGCGAAAGTCAAGCTCCGGTTACGTCAATAATATGTGTTTGCAACCAGTCGTGAGGATGATGTGTAACAACAGAGATGGGTGATCAACTGATTGGTAGGTCGCTGTCGAATCGTCATTCCGCACCACACACAATCTATCGCCGTCGCACCAAATATAGATCGGGGGATGATGCTCATTCCGGGAATATGTCCGATCAAATGCATTCAATTATTCGTTGCACAGCCCGGACGGCTGACCAGCAAAGGCCAACTGTGGGGCCCTCAACAAATCCAAAACGGGTGAGGTGGATCTCCGGGTTTCTTCGAGACATCATTTTTTGGCGGTGAGCTCCCACTTTTTTTTCTTTCGGGCGGCGCTGATAAAGCCGATTTTACCAAGACACAAAAGACAGCATGGAAACGGCAAATCTCGACGAGGAGCTTATTCTCACAAAATTTGATCAACGGGTCAATGAGGGGATCGTCATCTATCAAGATTATCAGACAGAGATATTCTCTGATCAGGGGTTCTCAGTATGTGTACTCACTCACTTTGAAGTTTCCCAAACAGTGATCATCTTACATGAGACCTAACCCCTTTTTTTGCAGCTCGAGTTTCGTCTCCTTTCGGGTTTTGTAAACAAGCCGACCGTCTCAAAAGATCCATCACCGCCATCTCAGTCCGGTTGCCGGCTCGGAAGCGACATTGACGTCAGCGGATTTGAAGTTGCCGATGTCGGATCCACACATCTCATTGCCTTCAACAAGTTTGCGGCTGAGAGACCGCATCTTTTGCTTCTGACCCAGAATGGATATCGCCGACAACACGAGTCACTGGACCACGACGACATCACTTCAATATGGCACGTTCTGACCTCTTTCAGCCAGAGGCGCTTCCTCATCCTCTTCAACTGTGGGGTCGACAGCGGATGCAGCCGACTGCACAAGCACATGCAGATATTCCCTGCCCCAGATCCTGACACGTTTCCACTTTGGCCGGATTCGGGGGACCCTCTAGTACGGGCAAGCGTTCCGTTCAGATGCTTTGTGTATCGATTTGAAGGCCGGCTCCCCTCACCGGATGGACTCATCACCATCTATCGAACGCTGCTTCGCAAAGCCGAGGATGCGCTTGGCAGACGATCCAGCCAGGAGGGAGCAGTGCCGCACAATGTGGTGCTCGACCGAAGATGGATGTTGTTGATCCCGAGACGGGCACGTGGTCTCGGCGGGGTTGACGTGAATGCTGCGGCCATGGTGGGAATGATCTGGGTAGACACTGAGGAGAGGATCAGGATGTGGAAAGAGCAAGGGCCTGCTCACATTTTGGCACATGTGGGAATACCAGCAAACGCCAATTAGATCTTTCTCAGTCTATCTCGCCCATGCGCCCACAAACTCCAACACCTCCCGATGAAACCTCTCCGGCTCCTCATAGAACAACCAGTGCCCGCTGTCGAACACTGAAAACTTGGCCTTCGCTTCATCTACCCCCGGGCTGCCCTTCTTAATCCTGTCAACGGTCTCTCCCAACCCTTCGAGAGAGAAACATCCACTCCTGCGTCCCGCCATCACCAACGTCGGCTTCGTGATGGCTTCGCAAGCTTCGCGGTGATCATATCGGGTATGATCAGACAACAGCCTTGCCAACCACTCCCCATCACACAACCGGCTAATGCCCGTGAAGAACTCTTCATCCTTCTTAGCCTGCTCCTCACCCACATGAGCATCCTTCTCAGGATCTGGCTTGTACCGGTACCCTAGACACTCCTCTACCAACCCCTTGTACGTCTCCTCCGGCCGAGAAGTCCAAGCCTCTTGGGCAGCCAACATGCTCTTCTCGTCATAACATCCTCTGTGGGCCTTTGCCTCGTCCCAGCCGTCAAACCTGCTCCGATCTTGAAGTGGGGCTTGGTCAACGAAGATGAAGCCTGAAAACTCCGAGTCACCGAATAATTCGATATAGGTCCAGAGAATTGCGGCACCGATTGAGCAGCCGATTGGTACGATTTTGAAGTCTGAGAGAGGAGTTGAAGAGGAGGCAGACAGGTGGGAGAGTAAATCGCGCAGGTCGGAAGCTAGACGGGCGACGTGGTAGCCTCCCTTTGTGTGGGCTGAAGCGCCATGTCCGCGCATGTCAGGGGCTACTACCCAATTTGTGCCATCTTGTGTGAGAGGGACGAAGTTGCGGGTGAAGTAGGCTGATGAGCCGGAGAAACCGTGCAGGAGGAGGATGAGGGTTTTTGGTGGGGAGGTGGGCTTGGATGGGAGGGAGGAGAGATAGGAGAGTCGGGTGCCATCGTTGGCGTTGAAGGAGAGTTGGTGTTGTTGATTGGACATTGTGAGGGGTTGGTAACTTGTGGTGCGAGGGCGCGTTGAGGAAATGAGAGTGATGCAATGTTTTGGTGGATGGGTGAGTGAGTGTGGGGGCCGAAATACGAGAGCCCCCACTTTGGGATGCTTGGCACTAGTAAGATGAGATAAGCGAGCCTGGTCGACCCCCCTCCTGTGCCAAGGCTTGGCAGAGTAGCGGCTGGAATCTTCCAGACAATTCATGCTTTTTCAGCGAGCTTGCAACCAAAGCATGCAAGGCACCAGATTACTTCGCAACCAAACCACAAGATTCTGGACGATTCGTGACGATGCCCAAACGTTGGAAATCTTGCTTACGATGCATGTTGAGGCTTCGACAAGCTGACGCGTAGAAACTGTGAATTTGTGTATATAATTTCTTTGTTTTCCAGTGTTCAAAAATCCAATCTTTTTTCTCATCATCATCATCATCATCATCATCCACACTCAACAAGGAGTCTTCACAGCCTCAACAACAACAACAATCCACAACAACTCGAAGATCTTCAACATCTCCACAATCCCAATCATCATCACCATTACAAAAATGTCTCCCTTCGAGTTCGCGTTCCCCACCACAGCCTTCTACGGCTACGAACCCGCCCAACCCAGCCTTGTGCCCCTGTTCCGCCTTTTAGATGAGTGGGAGTCGGCCAACTCCCAAGCTCAGGCTCAGAAGCAAGCCGCCGCTCAACAGCAACAACAACAACAACAACAACAACAACAACAACAACAACAGCAGCAGCAGCAGCAACAGCAACAAGCCAAGCGCCAATCTTACTGCCCTGCCGCCATGCCTCAGAAGCGCCCAGCATCTCAGGCTCAGCCCGCAGTCAAGAGAATGGTTCCAGCTGCTGCCACCAGAGTCCAGAGATTCACTCCCAGCTTTGACGTCCGCGAGACTCAAGACGCCTACGAGCTCTACGGCGAACTCCCTGGCGCTCTGAAGGAAAACATCAACATCGAGTTCAGTGACCCTCAGACTATTTCCATTTCTGGTTCTGTAGAGCGCAAGGTTTTGTCTTTTGCTGCTCAGGACACTCCGGCGGTTGTGCAGATCGAGGCTGCTGCATCTGCTCAAGAATCTGAGATTCAGCAGGAGGAAGAGAGACCCCGCAGTCCTTATCAGGCTACCGTTGAGGATACGGACGATGAGGAGTTTGAGACGCTGTCGAAGGTTAGCAGCTTGAGCAACAGCAGGAGGAGCAGCCGAGGCGGTGTTGACGAGGAGAAGATGGAGGTTAGTAAGCCTGTTGAGAAGGTAGAGGTTGAGAAGAAGCAAGAGGAGGAGAAGCAGCAGGAGCAGGGAAGGTATTTGGTTCAGGAGAGGGCCGTGGGAGAGTTCCAGAGGATGTTTAGCTTTCCGGAGCTTGTGGATCAGGAAGGGGTCAGTGCCGGTTTGGAGAATGGTGTTTTGAGCGTGAGGGTACCCAAGAAGAGGGTTGTTCTGCCTAGGGCTATTCGGATCTTCTAAAGGGGAGATCTATGAAAGTGGCTGTTTTATGATGGGAATTTGTGCGATTTTCAAGGGGTCTGTAACAGTTTGGAGTTTTGGGAGTTTTCAGGGTTTCTTTGCGGGATGGTATGAGCATTAATTCGAGTGGGATTGGGTAATGGCAGTTGGCCTCTTCGGGGCATTTAGATGAATAGGGATAACAATCATTTGCATTTGAACTAAAAATTATTTGCCTCTTGCAAGAAGAGAATTGTGCCTTATGTAAGCAATTATCATGTGATGTGAAAAAGGAGATCAGGAGGGGGTATATAAACAACTCTATGGGGATACCCACCAGCGAAGTAGCTATTCAGATTGTTACAGCAAAAATCCAGCTGGTCTGGTGCATTTGGCAAGTGTTACGCCAGTTAAAATGTTACGAAAAATGGTCCAAGTTACAATCCTTCGCTTTCCTTTTGGCGTTCGACCCCAAGTCGTGCCGGCTTTTTGGTCCTTTTTGCTCACTTTTGTGTTGTATTTGTTACCTGAACTAAAAGCTGCTGTGTTGCTATGGTGGAACTGGTCACACGACTGTCCCTCCCCACGTCATTCTTCAGGGTTCCAACCTCCCCACAAGGGAAACCTTTGCTTAGACTGATGATGGCCCCTGGCCTCTTACATTTTAAAGAGCGTTAGCAATCCTCCCCAGTCTTTTGACAACTTCGTTTTCCATCATCCTTTGCACTCCCAGTTCGACATGGGACTCAGACTGGTCATATTGACTGATCCCCTCTACATCATCAGCGGTTAGGCAACGCTCAACGATATCACGGAAACTAGCGCCACACTCTGGCGCTAGCCGACGCAAACAAGATGTTTCGGTCGAGAGAAGGGGAGGCAATGCCGCGTCCTCCTTGAATGGTGTGCCAAGCAGCCACGGCTTGACTCTTCTCATGGTGGAGGGCTTCACCGTTCCCCAATTTGTAAACCTAACCACCTCCTCAATGCGCCTCCAGAATGCGATTTCGATGAAGATGATGCCGAGACTGTAGATGTCGTAGGTGCTGCGGTAGCTTGCGTCGGCCTGTGCAGATTGCGCTTTGGGGTGACGATAGATATCCTCCAGGGGATCGAACTCTGGTTTCTCGGTCATCTCCTCAATGATGCTTGGGCGAGAAAGCTCAAGCCCCGTAACAAATGGCGAGGTGAGCTGAACACCTTCGCTTCCGTGGTGGCCCAAGAAGATGATGTTGTCCGATCGCAACCCTTTATGCAGCCAGCTGATGGTGTGGAAAGCATGAATGCATCGGGCGAGCACCACACAGAGGGCCATTCGCTCATTGAGTGATGGTTTCGGGCTTTCTAAAAACAGTTCGCGCAGTGAACTCATATGGAACTTTTCATTTGTATCCAACGTTTCGGGGATCTTGTAGACGACGCCGAAGTAAGTTACAGGCGTGGGGTCGCGAATTTCTTTCTTGACATATCCAATGCAGGCGGGTGACCTGAAACCAACTGGCTTCTCTTGGCTGAGCAAGTCTGCCAAAATGGCGATGCGACCCTCGGTGAGTAGACTGATGTCGGTTGTGCCACTTGGAATTGGTGTTCTTTTCCATTCTATCCAGACCCTGGTCTCCGAGTCGTTAATGACGGCTGGCATTCTCCGCGGAAAATCCTCACTCTTCTCAAGTACGGCATCTCCGAGCCCCAAATCCTGCAGATCAAGCAACCTGTTGGCGGCCTTTGTCGCGAACCCATTCTCAGATGCGTCACCTCCCTGCTGGTTTGCCTCGGTATACTTGATCTTGAGCTCAGCTAGCCGCTTGACATACTCCCTCCTTCTGACTTCGGTTTCCGCTTCCTCGGAAACAGCCTGAAGAAACGTCTGCTGGTTCGGTTGCGGGATCCCAGCTCCGGTACCTCCCAATGATGTAGTGTTTGGTGAGAGAGCCTTGACCAAAGTCGTCAAGCTGTCCACCCCACTGCGGATTTGCACAGTCTCCAAGTAGGTGGTGTAGACCGTCTCCTTCAATCTTTTGATTTGGGAGCTATCCAAGAGGGATATCAGAAAGGAGTTGAGATTTTCGATCTTTGCAATCAGCTGTGTGAATGATTCCTTGTCCATGGCGCTCCAGACAAGGCGTTTCGGTTCCACAACAATGGTTCGCAGCCGTCGACCAGTCCGCGCAATGCGTTTTGCAAGGTCGCCCAAGTGCTTGGGTCCTTGGGGGGTTTTTCCCGGGGGCGAAACTGGTGGTGGTGGTGGTGGTTGGGAGTTTGAAGGAAGACACAAAAGATGCATCAGATCTCCTCCAGGCTCTCCATTCTGGTGAGCGTCGAAATGTTGCTGGCCCGTCTCATATCTGCCGCTCTCTGTTGCGTATGTTTCAAACAGCGTTTTGATTTCAGCGAGGACTGCTAAAAGCAATGGGCGGTTCACTTGCAACGTAGAACACAATACACCATCGGCAAAAAGAATGCCAGCTTCCAAGCTGAAGTTCAGAAATCGATGCTGTTCGATTTGCAGACTCACACGGAGATAGCGAAGGGAATCTGGCATGTTTGTTGCCTCACTGAACAGTTTGAACCCTTCACCCAAGATTATTACTCAAGTTGTGTCAGTGGTTTGAATGAAGGATGAGTCGAGACTAACTGACCTTTGATACACTCATCTGCGAGTTGAATGATGAGAGACGTAGCACCCACAGCTGCGCCGAGTATTGAAAGGGGATCCATCTTTGGGTACTATTTTGTCCGGGCATATATGGCTGGATTTGAGACAGTTGTTGAACGTTCTTTTGGGGGATTGAAGGGATGTGTTTGAGAGGGACTTACCCTCCCTGTTTCTCAGGCCGCTCTGACCAGTCGGGTGGTCAAGGGTGGAAGCAGGTGATCTGATATCACGTGGTGTTGGGCAGATTTCGCGACGGGTTAACCATATGGCTGCTGCTAAGTGGCGGGAAACCTCTCATCACCCGGCCTGGTATTGCACTGGTTTGAAGAACGCCTCGGGCGGGGAGAGCTACCAGCCACATTCACGCAAGCGGGGAAGCGGCGCACCTGCAGGCTCCAGGTTGCCTGCCAGAGAACCAGGAACCGTTTGAGAACTCTCCCAACATGATACGATCCCCGGGTTACCATTCTGCCCATTCGTAAATCACCGGTTTGGTAGGAGTGCGATTAACGCCTTGTCACTTTCACACCCACCCGCTATATCGACGCGCTAGTATCAATCGTCCGCAAGACGCGGGTAATCGAAATGCCCGAACATAGAGACATCTCACCACAGGACTCTAAGGAAGCTGCCGCGAGTCCCTCTTTAAATGTTTACGGTTCTTCAGGGTCACAAGGCCATGTGGTACCATCATTGACTCCAGGCCTCGATGTTCCCGATGGTTCTACAAGACTGTCTGCCGACGTCCAAAGACTCAACGACCTCTTTTCCCAGTTTCAATCGCCGAAAGACAATCTGCTAAAGAAATGGACCGACTCGGCAGTTCAAGATGCCTTCGGACTCCTCAAAACCACGTTCCCAAAGTGGTACCCCTTTCCAAGATTATACATCGTCACACGCAGCATCAGCCGACTTTCGCTCCTGGATTCTTTCATCGAATGTGGTGTTACCGACTACTGGTTCCCGTTTTCAATCTCGTCGTTCCCGCCAGGAATGCCCTCCGACTTTCTGCAAAGACTTTATCAAAGCCCAATGGATTGTTCTCACAAAAGCAATCGACCTTGAGAAGTTCCCAGACTCCGAACACCAAACCTTTGACAGCGAGGACGCTTTGCCCTTTGTGGTGGAGGGCAAGTTGGGAAGTGGAAAGTACGGAGAAGTGGACCAGGTTTGGAGCGTGACGAGCCATAGAGTATACGCCCGGAAACGCATCCCGCGAGGCAATCAGTACTTCCAACTGCGACAAAACATGCAAGACTTTGAGAAAGAGCTGAAAACCCTCAGGCGGCTCAAACACCAACACATTGTTGAGCTCGTCGGCAGCTACACCGATCCCCTTTACGTCGTTCTCCTCTTCTCTCCGGTCGCGGACTGCAACCTCAAGGATTGGCTCCGATTCCAATCCCCGATGCCTGCTTCGAGAGCGCACCTGCTCTGCACATTCTTCGGCTGTCTCGCGGCAGGCCTGGAGTATATCCACAGCACCAAGGTCCGACATAAAGACATCAAACCCGAAAACATTCTCGTTCACGGAGAGACTGTGCTCTACACGGACTTTGGTATCGCGCTTGACTGGGGAGCATTTGGTCAAAGTACGACTGACGTCACCGCACCGCGCGTGACCCGAACTTACAGCTCACCCGAGCTTCTGAGGGACGAGCCACGCAACTCGCTGGCAGACGTGTGGTCGCTTGGATGCGTCTACCTCGAAATGACCACGGTACTAGAGGGACGGACAATCTTGGACCTTCGCAAGTTTCTCAAAGGTTTTGGGTCTGGTAGCAACGTATACGCAACAAATATTGATGGCGCATTCACATGGATGAGCAAGTTGAAGAACGATCCGAGAGCGCCCCTTGGGGATTTGCCAATGGAATGGATCAAGCATATGCTCAGGAGCAGGCCTGGGGCCAGGACGACGAGTGGCAACCTTCGGAAGATGATTGCATCCGCTTCGGCCAATCAAGTGTTTATCGGTTCATGCTGCAACAATCCCAAGGAGCCGTCCAAGATTAAAGTCATCCCCCTAAAGGTTGTGAAACCGGTTGCGCAGCCTCAAACAGGCAGTCCCAATACCAATACCGCCACCGTTACTACTGCAACAAACACCAGGAACCATCCCGCCGTGAGGAACAATGCTCAGATTCTTTTGAAAGCGCAGCTCTTCGCTGCGGTGCTTAAAGGGAATGCTGAGCAAATCAGGCCGCTCATCAGCCGTGGTGTGGACGTCAACGTCGATGATTTTGCTGGGCAGACATCCTTACACAAGGCAGCTGAATTGGGCCTCCTAGAGGTTGTAAAGGCGCTGTTGGAGAGTCACGCCAACCCAAACTCGCGGGATAACAATGGCTGGAGTCCGCTTCATTTGGCATGTTGCAAGAAGTTACCCGCCTGCACCAGGGTGCTCTTGGAGGCAGGCGCCGAAGTGGATGCCAAGACACATAATAATGGGTCGACGCCCCTAAGTTTGGCATCCGCGTTCGGCGATATCGAGAGCGCAGTTCTCCTTCTTGAAGCAAAGGCTGACCCCAACCTGGTCGGTGCGCACGACTTGTCTCCAATATCTTGGGCTGTCAAATATGGCCATCATGAAGCAGTAGAGATCTTGCTGAAGCACGGAGTCAACGTAAATGACAAAAACGCTGGACACTGGACCCTGTTAATGAAGGCTGCATATTATAATCAGCCGTTATGCGCCAAGGTCCTCCTGGAGCGAGGTGCTGATACCACTTGCAAAAATCGCAAGTATGGTCGTACCGCTCTCCATGTCGCGGCTGAGAACGGACACCATGGCGTGGTGAAAGTCCTACTGAGCAACGGTGCTCAGGTTGACTGTTTAGATAGTCTTTCAAAGGTAACGCCACTGCTGCTAACGGCACAGCACGGGAACTTAGAGACTGTAAAGACGTTGGTAGAACTCGGGGCCGATGTAACTGCCTGTAATGAGAGCGGTAGTGGTGCTCTGTTCCTTGCAGCTTATGGCGGGAAATATGATACGGCAGAGTTTCTGATCAATTCGGGGGCAAACGTCGACGCTAGGAATGACTATGGGGAAACGCCGTTGCATGCCGCCGCCAAGACTGGCCATCGAAAGGCAGCGAAGATGCTAGTGCGCCATGGGGCAGATGTAGACGCAAAGACAAGACATGGCGCAACTCCACTGGACCTTGCAATCAGCAAAGGGTTCGAAGATATAGTGGAGCTGCTCATTTCCGTGGAACCCTGAGCGGGGAATCCAGGATAGATATGGGCAAAAAACATTGGCGGCGAAGTCAGGAGGAAGGGGTCTGGTCGTATGTATCTGCTTCATTTTGGATCACAGGGGCACTAACCACATTACCTTCAAATATTCTACACGCTCCATCTTATGTACCATTTCATTAGCAGCCTAGTTTCTATCCTTTTCTCATCCTTCTAATTCCACATTCTCCTCTACAAAATGAGAACCTGAAGAACCTTCCTCCACCTCGCTCAAAACCCTCACAATATCAGGAAACAAAATCTCCCCAACCCAAATCCTGTACCCCTCCAAGTTCAAATGCACATGATCGACCAAATGCTCCTCCTTTTTCACCAGTCCTCCCTCGGGCGGACCCAACCACGATATTCTCCCTTCACTCTTCTCCTCATCATTTTGAAGCCTCCTCACAACCAGAACCAACTTTTCGTTAGCCTCATCAACCTTTTGATCCTCCACATCTTTTCTATACATGATTCCACTCAAAATAACCCGAGTCCCCCTTATCCTCAACAAAACCCTCAACATGACCTCCAAAGCATCCACATCTTTATCAGATAACCCATTTTTAGGAGTCAAGTTGTTTGTGCCGGCGTGTATGACCCACACCTGCGATTTCACAATTTTTTGTTGCGAAACAACCTCAGCCAACAGACTAGGTAAATCTCTTGACGGGTCGCCTAAAAGTCTGTAGGCCACGTTTTGGATTTTGTCGCCCCCCACACCGCAGTTTAGGACGCGAGGGAGTCGGTTACTGTGTGGAGGGAGAGTAGGTAAGAGCGTCGGGGAGGGCCAGGGTTCGGTGTAGTTGGGGGAGTTGCCTGTTGTTATGAAGCGTTCGAGGGTTGAGTCGCCCAGGAGGATTATAGCGGGAGGTGTGGTGCAGGATTGGAGGAGGGGGATGTGGGAGGTTAGGGAGGTTTCGTGGGAGCGGAGTTTGTATTTGGAGATGGGGGATAATAGGTCCTGGAGTTCGGTTCGGAGGGAGGAAGGAGTCATTTTGATGACCGAAGTGGGCAGAAATGACGGTGTGGGTAGGAATGGGGATTGTGTGTGGGTCCTGCTAACAGAGTTGAAGGTAAGAAAATCACAGAAGGGAAGAATAAGATATTGCAATGTTATAGAGGGGAATGGTTGTGGAGTAAATTGAAGTTGTACAGTACTTTCTCCCAAGTTTTAGTCCTTTCGAGTTGGTCTGAATCGGTGCCTTGCCGTCTGACTCAAAAGGCATATGCAGCGGAATGCACGGCCACGGCGTGCCAAAAGGGGAAAGGGGCGGGGCGAAGTAAAGGAGCATCAGCACCAGGGCTCATATTGAACAAAAAGATATTTTCTGACAATTTCCGAGCTTTCTTGGGCTAATTTTTCGGCAATTGAATACTTCCACAGGCATGCCGTTACTCGCCGTTTCTCTCAGGCCTGGTGGATGGGGTTGGTGTTAGGATCAGGGTCAGGGTTGGGGTTAGGGGAGTACATCGGAATTCATCACATCGCGGTCCGAAATGGTTCCTTTATTACCTCTTGAAACAATGCTATTAATTCTTATACGTCGCCTTTGTCTTCCTCAGTACTGCGTGAGCGTGAATCCATTGTTATAGTCTACCTTTGTCTTTGCTTGTTCAGCATGGCCCTCAGTCCCCCATCCTCAGGCGCCCAAGCCGGAGAAAGCAAAGCTCCATTTCTCTCTCCTTCTCTGCTACGCTGTGACATGACATCCCAATAACCATCATAATCAGACAAAAAGTCATCATATCCGGTTCGGGACCCCCGCACGCGGTCGACCCTTGGGTTGAAGATGGTGTAGCGTTCCCGTTCACTAAGTTCGGAATCTGTGGCACCGTCGAGCATGATGGCGGGATACCTACCGGTTGAGCTCCTGGTGGCTCTCAAGTTCTGAGTTGACGAGCTTTGGGTCCTGTGAGATGGTCCCGAGGGTGATTGTGAGACGTCGTCTGGTCTTGCGCTGCCAGTGGAGACAGAAGAGATGGTTGGAGAGAAAATCTCTTGTGGTTGAACAGCTTGCTCTTCCGTCTCGGACGGCCTGCCGGTTGAGATGGAAGAGATGGTGTTGCTTCTGGATGATGTTTGGTTAGTAATGGTAGGGCTGTCAGGTGGAGTAACGTCACGGCGGAAGCCAAACCGGCTCTTGCGACCATTTCCTCTTGAGAGATCCGAGTCGGGCGAGTCACTTGAGCTGCTTGATCTTTGGTTTTGGTTTCGGCTTTGGCTTGAGTCTTGTGATGCCTCCTCTGTGGGTTCAGGTGAGAGCTCAGGTGAAGGAGATGGTGGAACCGCGTCATGCCACACACCGTGGAGACATCTCCTCCTTGGGCAGCCGCAGCTTCGATATCCGTGCACGGCTTCATATGACAAGTCCTGAGACTCGTAGATATCTTTGACCTCGGCCGGTGCAGCCTCGGTTTTGGCTGTGTTCCTGAAGTGCTGACAGGACTTCCCAAACAGGAGTGTGGCGAGGATGAACAATCCGATCAGCCATAGGGCTCTGGAGAGGGTCTCTGATGGCTTGGGGCTCAACACTGCAGCTGTAACGGCGATTATCAGGGTCACATTCAAGGCCTTCAAAACTACCAGCTGGGACAGATAACCAACCACAGAAGTCATCTTGTTCCGAACAGTTGCTTCTCCGGATAACTTTTCATAAAATACTGTTCCCACAACGGAACATCGGAATGGTATCCGGGTTAAATATGAAAATCAGCGATGGGACACAATGCTGTTATGAAACAATGGCTTTGTGGACAGCGAGTCCCAACTCTTTGTTCACGAGACATCTTGATGCGTTTGTTCAAGCGCCAATTCACGGCCGACCAATTATCCGCGCCTCAATTCTTTCAGCCCTGCTGAGAGGAGCAATATCCATTGGTCTCGTTTAGATATTAAGGGGCGCTATCATGGACCCAGGAAGTCGGGCTCCGAGATGAAATGCTGCACGTAATTTAAACTGCCATTGAACCCCCACTCCCGATATCGCTGTCGTTGGTTGGTTGGTTGGTGATACTCGGCGATTACCATGAACCTGGATGAAGCAGGACGATCATGTTTGGTCGTACAGGGACCACGAGGCCTCCCTCCCCTTTCCCATTTTACCGAACCTGGTGCACCAATGTGATGAACCGAATCTCGATCATGATGGTTCAAAAGTTATCTTTAGGTTCCTTGAAAAGCTTCCGACGGGTCGGGCATTTTGTGGCGGCGGCCAAAAACCTGGTTCCCGACTCCCGGATAAATGATTCGACCCTTGTCTGGCGGGCGCGGATAAATACCAAAACATCCTATCGCATCGCTGATTTCCTGTTCAGATGCTCGACGTGATCCGTGTTCAAGGGCACTATTTAACAATAGCTTCGTGATCAGCGCTGTGTAGAGCCCAAGTCTCTCTTCGGTGCCGAAATATGTTGAGCGATGGCTGACTGTCGACTCTGCGGGTGAGAGGAAGTTGGTCGCATTCCCACACCATTTGTGAACTACACCTTCCCGATTTTGGCCTTGGATGGCTATCCAGAGTTGCAATGAAAACCTCGATTAATATACTTCCCGTGCAATCCATCCCAAGGTGGGAGTAGGCAGTCATAAGCGAGACGCCCTGAAACACGAACTGCAGTAGCACTTTTTCGGCAGAACCGGTGCTTTTTGACTTGACACAATGACATTGACGGCATCAAGACAGACCTGATAGGCCAACATCCCGGCACGCAGAGCTGTCAGGCACACTTGGAATGCTCCTGACAGCTTCCACATCAAGGGTATGTCACCCCAAAAATAGCATCGGGCATCGCGGCGCTGCACTCGGTTCCGTCAGCGGGATGATGATCGAAAGATCTAACTGTACATGGTAACGTTGACTTCTGCTTCGAGATTGGGCGTGTTTAATTTTCAATAGCGGCCCCAGGTGAAGACGCAACACTTGCCCATTCTACCGTGCCATGGTCCTGGTGTAAGTGGAAGTGGAAGACAATTTTGCCCCCACCCGGAAGCACCCGTAGTCCATCCCCTTTTTAGTCTGCCGGAAAGCTTACACAAACTACGGTCCCGAAAATAAGCACGGAAGACGATGCCATGACCGCCACACCCCGCATTCCGCTCCCGTCTCCTGAGATTTCCATGCAGAGAAGGACGGGTGACCTCAGCCTCAAGACGTACCAAGACCTTCAGACTTGCATTGTGGCGTGCTGTTCCTTGCCTTTAGATTCGCTTGCGTTGCACTCTGATAGGTTAAATTCCTTCAATAGTTTTGTCATGATGTCAAACAGGGGTCTCGATCTCCCATGTATCGGGCCGTTCATCCAGCTATCACAAACCAACCTTGGTCACACAAAGTCTGACATGCCTCGTGGGGTGCTGCAGGCAACACGGCCAAGGCTCAAAGATCTGGGCCGTGATGCTCACCCCCTGGTCCAACATGCCGTGTTGTGGCTTCCGAGCTGCGAGTGTCGGACTTGTCATGAACTTCACGAGCCGTCAAGACGCAGGATGATGGCGGTTGGGTATCTAATCCAATGCTGCTGCTAAGACGGCAAGCTGCAAGCCATCTCTCGAGTCTGCCTAGAGCACACTGCATCATCTTGGCTTGATGACAAGGCCGTTGATGTCTATAAAGACCCGGTCGTATTCCATGATTTGACAAGAGAAATCCTCGCAGTGCTCTCTCCAAGAGACAACCTTGTCCTCATATTCATCACCATGGTTTGGTTTCTCAATCCGCCAACAGCACGTTGCTGTGCCATCCTCTTGGCACTTTCTCGACTTGTTTCTGCCTCACCGGCACCCAACCCGGTGATAGATCTCCTCCCCAGACAAATAATCACTCCCGGCGGAAGACCATGCGGCCAGAATAATGCCACCAACCGGGCTTGCTGGAAGAATTCATATAACATCAGCACCGACTATGATGCCATCACACCTCCTGCCTTCAACGTTAGGACTGTATGTACTCCTAGTTTCCCAGCGAAATCAAAAATGTCACTGACTGACACAACACAGTATGACTTCCACATTACCAACGTCACAAACTGGCTTGGACCGGACGGCGTTCGGAAGCCGGCAATGCTCATCAACGGGCAGTTTCCCGGCCCTACCATCACGGCAGACTGGGGTGACTACATCGTGGTCAACGTGTACAACGACATGCAAGACAACGGCACCTCGATCCACTGGCACGGCATCCGCCAGGTCGGCGAGGCCAACCAGGACGGAGCCAACGGCGTAACGGAATGCCCAATCCCGCCCGGCTTCAGCAAGACCTACGACTTCCACGTAACCCAGTACGGCACGTCCTGGTACCACAGCCACTACTCCAACCAGTACGGCAACGGGGTGGTCGGCGCCCTCATCGTCAACGGCCCGGCCTCGGCCAACTACGACATCGACCTCGGCCCCTACATGATCAGCGACTACTACCACGAGACCGCCGACCGCCTCCACCTCCGGGCCGAAAAGGTCGCCAACGGCGCTCCCCCCGACAGCGACAACATCCTCTTCCGCGGCAAGAACATCAACCCGACCGGCCCGGGCGGCTCCTACGACCGTCTCGTCCTCACCCCGGGAAAGAAACACCTCCTCCGCCTGATCAATCACTCGGTCGACAACTCCTTCACCGTCTCCCTCGTAGGCCACAGCTTCACCGTCATCGCAAACGACCTAGTCCCCATCACCCCCGTCGTCCGGTCCCGCCTCTTCCTCGCCGTGGGCCAGCGTTACGACGTCATAGTGGAGGCCAACCAGGCCGTGGGCAACTACTGGCTCAACGCGACCCTCGAAGCAAACAACAACTGCGGCCGCTCCCGCAACCTCTACCCGGCGGGGATCATCCAATACCAGGGAGCAAGCAGCACCGCGCTCCCCACCAACAAGGGAACCGCCTTCACTGCCACGTGCGCCGACGAGACGGGATTCACGCCCATCGTCCAGCGCAACGTGCCCTCCAACTCGTTCAACCCCGGCTTCCTCCCCATCGACCTCCAGTTCCCCACCAAACCGGGCCACGGCCAGGTGTTCGAGTGGCGAATCCGCAACACCCCCATCAACGTGGAATGGGACCATCCGGTGCTCGAATACATCCTGGAGGGGAACAACTCCTTCCCGGCGCAGGTAAACCTCATCGACGTGCCCCAGGCCGACGTGTGGGTGTTCTGGGTCATACAGAACGACTTTGTCCTCCCGCACCCGATCCACCTGCACGGACACGACTTTTTGACGCTGGGAATCGGGAGCGGAACGTTCAATACCACCCTGCACAAACCTCTGCTCAAGTTTAACAACCCGACCAGAAGAGACGTGGTGCAGCTGCCGGGAAGCAGCTGGCTCGTGATCGGGTACAAAACGGATAATCCTGGAGTCTGGCTGATGCACTGCCACATCGGGTGGCACGTCGCCATGGGTTTGGGCGTGCAGTTTTTGGAGCGGAAGCCCGAGATCCCCCAGCTCATGTCGCTGAACCAGATGGTGCCCAACTGTAATAGGTGGAGGGCGTATCAGACGACGAGTCCGTATTTGCCCAAGCTCGACAGCGGGCTGAGGAGGCGAGGGATGGAGGGGATGGAGCCTGCTGTGAGGAGAATTGGGTGATTCGATCGTGTCAAAGGAGTGACGAGAGATTGGGATGGCTTTGTTCTAGTTTTGGTCTGGTATATCTACCTACCTACTTACGAAGTAGTAGTGCCTTGACAATAAGAAGTGCTTTTGACTTGTTTTTGGACTTCCATCTGCCTTTGCTCAATGCTTCAAAAGGAGTCTGGAGCGAAGCCTATTATTGATGCCATAGTTTTCTCTGTGTTGATGGGGGCAAGCCCCCAAACCCCCGGCCTCGCTTCGCTCGATAATTCCTAATTTGGTCATGGCTTCGTCTGCTAGTCCTATCTAATGCCTCGAAGAAAGCTTTTAGACTGGTAAAAGCTTACATTCTCGCACTTGTTCCCGGGCTTCCATCTGCTTGGCGCTCTATTCCGTTTGAGGCAAAAGGAAATGTTTGGGGGCAGATAACCCATGACACACGTGACGAGCTGAGTGAAGTTTGCCTTGTGAGGAGCCTGACCAGCCCCGTGTTTTCTCATAACTTGAGTCTCCACGTCGCAGCTCATGACTCCAGTCCGCGAGACCTCGAGTGCCAACAAAAATCAGATCTTGAACTCACGAGAGCAAAATGGAACCTCTCACAGCGCTTGGTTTGGCGGCGGCGGTTGTCCAGTTCGCCGATTTTGGTGTCCGCCTCCTCTCCGGCACGGTACGCGTTTATCACTCCACGACTGGGCAAAAGTCGGAGCATGTTGTGCTCGCGACCATATCTTGGGATCTAAACGAGCTCGCAAAAAGTATCGAGATCAAATCAAAGTCTCTCATTCAACACACTAAACCTCTCACACCGACCGAAGAAACTCTACTGCGAATCTCGAAACAATGTCAAGATACCACCGCCAGACTCAACAACCTTCTCCAGCGTCTTCAGGCCAACAGGAAATGCAGTGGTCGGTTCGATTTGGTTAAGGAGAGCTTCTTTGTAACCGCTCGTACCTACTGCTCTAGCCGCCATATTCACGGCCTTCACGCGAGCTTGGTCGACATCAGGCAACAGATGATGATGGCATCACTGGCAGTCCTATGGTACGCGTTCATCGCCCTGAGATTCTTCTCGACGCCGCTGACAAGGAAACCGCGTACAGGGAGCAGACGCTATGCGACAGCGGCAGGCTTAATCGCATGTCACAGCAGCAAACTGGCATCATCGACGCCCTTAATCAGATCCGTCAAACCACTTGTCAGCTCACCCCGAACGTGGTCAAAGTATCGCCAATCAAAGCGAGCGATAAGGTCAGCAATTCTGAGGCGTCCGCTTTTGCAAAGAAACTTTGGAATACCAACTGGACCCCGACGGGGCCGATTGATATCGTGACGGAAACGGTCGCCCGAGCAGTTGCATCTTCCAAGGAAGAGGATATTCACCCCGAGAAGCCAAACTTGGATATGTTTTGCACGCTCTCCATCATCAACAGTCTAGAATTTGAGGGGATAAGCTTTCGAGGAGATGCAATCCCCGAGGCCTACGAAACAACCTTCGAATGGGCTTTCAAGAAACCCAGCCCGGATAGCGTTCAATGGTCCGACTTTGGTCAGTGGGTTCGGCAGCAACAGCCGCCGGTGTACTGGATCACGGGAAAGGCCGGTGCCGGTAAGTCTACGCTTATGAAATATCTCTTCGAGCATGAAATCACGAAACAACACCTCGAGAACTGGAGCAAGCCCCTTCCACTTGTTCTTGCCGGCTTCTATTTCTGGAACGTCGGTAGCGACATGCAAAAATCCCAAGAAGGCTTCCTGCGAACCATACTTCACCAGGTCCTACGCCAGATGCCGCACATCACACCCAAAGTTTGCCCCAGACGCTGGGCATTCTTAAAACTGTTTGGGACGCAAGCATTGAAGCCCTATCCAGAGTGGACCGTGGATGAGCTTTTGGAGAGTATGTCGATCCTGACTGAGCTTTTTGTGGATAAGGAGTTCAAAATCTCACTCTTCATTGACGGACTGGACGAGTTTGACGGCGATCACACGAGCCTAATTGCCTTGGTCAAGCGCTTCCACTCTTGCGAAGGAGCAAAGGTCTGCGTTAGCAGCCGGCCCTGGCACATATTTGCAGATGCCTTTCATGAGAACCCGAGCCTGAGGGTCCAAGATCTCACGCGCGGCGACATGGAGATCTACGTCAAAGGACACTTTGAAGCAAACCGGGCGTTTCTCGAACTACAGAGGTCATCCCCACAGGAGGCAGCCAGTCTGATCAGCCACGTCGTGGACAAGTCTGAAGGAATTTTCCTCTGGGTCGCCGTCGTGGTGAAGACTCTGCTGGAGGCGCTCACGGACGGAAACGGACCCACGCTGGACGATCTGCAACAAACGCTTGACCAACTGCCCCAGGATATCTCGGAGCTCTACCAGAGGATATGGACCCAGATTGATCCGAAATACGTTGGGGATTTCTCGCAGATGTTTCAGATCCTCGACGCCTGCGAGGGTCCCTTGGACGACCTGACTCTTTGGTTGGCCGAGAGGCAAGGGCCCCTCAGCTTCAACAAGGACGACATGAGTACGGATCAACGACTCCACGTCACTCAAGTCATGCGGAGGCGGCTGAGCAGCAGGACGAAGGGCCTGCTCGAAATCTCGTCGGAAAGAAACGTGGATTACCTCCACCGAAGCGTCCGCGACTGGGTCCAACCCATGTGGCAGGAAGTCTGCGCCAAGGCCCCTCCCGAATTCGACCCGAACGCCGCGCTTCTAATCGCGACTATCGCTCAGATGGATTCAATACAAGCACCTGCGGGGAGGGGCGCGACAGAGGAGGCCACCTTTCCTAGGGATTTGGCAAAAAGGTGCTTAAATTATGCCTCCAGAATGAGAGACACGGACGCGAACTTCAAGCCGTTGGTCGCCTGTCTTGACCGGCTCGATGCGGTCCTTCGAAGCAGACATCCGTATTACTTCAGGCGCATGGCCGGCTGCGATATATCCAGGGAACCGCAAGTTGATATCGACCCCTGCCAGCCTTGGGTTGTCCAGGGGAAGGCCATCCACCATTACCCAGAATCTCCCATGGCATGTTTGGCCGCCCAGCACGCCATCGCCCCCTACGTCCGGGCCAAGGTCTTGGAGAAGCCGGGTATTTTACAACTCCAATATAGCGATACCATCTCTATTCTCGGATGTGCCGTGTTCGGCCCAGAGTATCTCGGGAAACGACCAGGGATCTGGAAAGGGCGGAATGCGATCCAGTCAGTGGCGCCTGTGGCACAACGATACGAGATGGTCAAATTTCTCCTGCAACATTCCGCCTTGGGCGCTCCAGAAATCTACAAACACAAAGCGCCGCATCGGAATAACGGTTGCTTCGGGTCTGACGGCGATGTCCAGCATTACCCTCGAGGTGGCCACTACGGGTGGGCCGTCTTCAAGAAGGTTCAGCGAGAGAACCGACGAGGAGGCCACGTTGGTCGACAACAGGGCCCCCCGTGCAAGTTCACGGCGAAAGACGGCAAAGAATTTGAAAGCTACTGGGAGGCAACGATGGAATTATTTGAAAGATGCTCGGAATTCCGTCTTTGGAAGGAATGGCGCGGTAGATGGTGTAGGTTCCTGAATTGCCTCGCTGAAGATTCTGGATATGTCGAAACATACCCTTCCACCCAATATGATGAGGGTCCATTGTGCTAGGCGGGCCTGTTTTTCCATCTCGGCTCCTCGTTTCCGAAAGCCCCGGGTTACCCGGATTCGAGCGTCACTAATAAACTTTACTACTCCACGCTATTGCAACCTCTTGGACAGAAAATTCAAGTGTCCAAACTCTTGTATGACATCATCTCTACGAATTCAACAAGCAAAAATCCCCGTGGCTTGTCTTTTCCCCCAGCCCCAACGAGAGATGGGACGATGACGAGTTCCGATGCTTGTGCGTGTTACGTAGGTACTTTCAGACGTTCACGAACATGTATAAAATGACATTGCATCTCTCTCACCTCACACCAATTCCACGTCTCAGCCAGAATCACATTTACCATTTCAACAAAAGATCCAAGATTTTAATTTCCAACTTGTCTCATCTCAAAAGCCTACCTACTATACTTGACACAGTTTAAATAGCAATCCCTTGGACAAGCAACATACACCATATAATCACGCGCGACAAAACTCCCAATATCAACATTGCGCACACCCAATCTTTTCACAACAATACCTTCCATCACGAACAAACAAATAATACACACAAAAATGTGTTTCGGCAGTTTTCGTCGCTACCAAGGAGTAGGACAACCCTACGGCTACGCCGCACCGCGTCCAGTGATGGTCACAAACGGTTACGGACGGCACGGTCACTGCGGTCCCGGCCCAATGGGTGGCGGTTTGGCGGGACCACGACCGATGGGCATGGGGCACCATGGGCACCATGGGGGTTACGGTGGACATCGCGGAGGATATCACGGAGGTCACGGGCACAGATTCTAGGTGGTTCAAATGAGAGGAGCCAGCGATGATGTATGATAACGATATGAGTGTATGATATGGGTGGGACGGGTCCGGGATTTTAGAGAGATGATAGAGATGCGTAATCGACGGTTGCTTGCTTCGGCTACATATACTTCTGACATGTTCAATCGAGCTGGATCATCGTTTCTGAGGTCCCAAGATTGGTGAGAAAAACAAACAAGGAAGCCACACATACATATATGAGCCGATACTTGAGGAAGTGAAGGTTTACGCGCAGATTAGAGGGAGTTGTTTGGAGACCTAAAAAAAAAAAAAAAAAAAAAAAAACAGGGAAACTTAGTCTATGTCACTAGATAAGGTCCTTTGCCTCTCCCGTCCATCTTTCGAGCCATTGGACTCCACACCTCCGAAATGCCGGCGAATTCTCCATGCACCGGCTCCGGCCATGGTCCGGACCCCACAACGATTCCGAATCCGCGGCCCACCACAACCGGTGTTCACCAAAAGTTGGTGTACCTTCTTTTGACCGGCGTGCAATCACTCCTTTTTTACTCTTTTCTTCTTCTTCGTTTGTGAGCGTAAATGTTCAGGCATCTTCTTTAGTATTGTAAAAATGAACTTCATTAGGTAGCGTTCATGACAGACGAGACCCCAAGTCAATATGGCGCTAACAGATTGCCCAGAGGCGCAGCGCTTATTGTGTTAGATGCATAACTCCAAACGTTCCTGAGCTCGGCCAAGGTTCCCAATCCACCCACCGTTCAAAGAATTCTAAAACCACAAACGTTCGGTTGACGGCACTACGCCAAGACCGTGATGTCCGAGGGAAGTGATGTCAGGAACAAGGAGGAACAAAAACGTGAAACAGCTCCACCACCGTTTTGACTCCTCGCTTCACTCCATGAACTAAACCGCTTCCAGGCTTAGACCTCGTGAGGCTAATCCTCATCAAGACCTCCCCGGAACCAGCGTTGCATCTTCAAGGGAAACCGACACATCCAAGACTTGAAGATGAGACGATCGTAGGGGTTCGGAGTTCAGAAGGGAATACTTAAGATGTTGTGATCTCCCATAATCCTCAATGCAGATCTTGATCTTCAGTCTGTGGCTGGAATCATTCATTGTTTTTTTGTTTCTTCTTTTTTTGTTTACATTCTTTCCCAATAGCGACGCGTGCGTCTCGTTTTTTTGTGTGTTTTTATAATCGCTTCATTCTTTGTTTCAACCAATCAGATTTGTTTGTTTCTTTGACCAGAGAACAAAACAATCATCAAGATGAAGTTTTTCTCCCTCCTTGCTTTTGGCGCTGGCCTCGCCTATTCTGGTTCGTACATTTTCACTCACTACGGGATCCTGTGTTCTTACTAACCCTGACCAGCACCCATCGCCTCAACCGAGCTCGCCGCCCGCCAAAACCCCTCGGCCTGCTTCGTCATCGGCAACACGGCCCTCCCCGCAGAGGTGGTGACCCACGTCAACCAGCTCCGCCCCCGAATCACCTGCAACAACAACCGCCGGACAATCTCCAACGTCCCCGACGTTTCCTCAGGCGGCGTCTCCTTCTCCTCCATCAACTTTGCGACCTCGGGCCAAACCCCGCTCGCCTTTGCGCTCAGCAAGTTCGCTACCCCCACTCCTCTGCGCAACGCGAACCTTGCAGCCTTCCAGCGTCAGCTCGACGTCTACCTGGCCACCGAGGCGGGCATCCGCTCCGTAGGAGGCAACGTTGCGCCCATCAAGATTCCCAAGTTCTTCTTGCAGATGCAGGTGTCCCGCATCCAGACCGCTCAGGGCAGGCCGCCAACCGCTGCCGGCTTGCAGATTGACCATTTGAGGGACAAGGTTCTCAAGAACGCGCCCAGGGAGGCGCAGGCTTTGTTGAACCAGGTTACCGCTCTTGCCAGGACTAGGGCTTAAGGGGATTTGGGGATTGGAAAAAAGAAAAGCGTAAAAGGATCATCATGGAATGTGGTTGCAGAGAATGAGGCCATACGTACATAGCTTGGAAGGTTTATTAATGCCAATACTTTGCCACAGGATTTTGAGTTTACTTGTCGGGAATTTGTGTAGTGATTTGCTTGTCTTGAGCTCTGTATGGAGCCACGAGGTTGGAAGGATTTGTTCCTTCATGGGATGAAACCATCATCCTAACATGGAGGGTAAGGCAGGGGTGATGAGCTTGGGCCAGGCGGATGAGGAGTTTCAAATGCATCTAGAAGGTTGGCCAAGTTTTTGGCCTCCTGGTGCGCCTAAACGCCCTTCTTAGGAGGACATGAAAGCGGTGTGGGATCTTTTCACTCAAACAGCTGTGATGGTTCATGAGAACGATATCTCATGGGGAAGCTGCTCCTTCACTGTCAGATGCGCACTGAGTCTGGTGGTCGAACTAATATTATGACACTCGCCAAGCATATTTTGATGGATAGCTCATCCTCGGAATGCATCCACATTGTGTTGGGTTTCTGCAAGAAGAATACCCAACAGCAGTCGTTCTTGCGAGCCATCCATTCAATCTCGTGCCTGACTCGTTCAATCGGAGACATTACAAACCTCCGCCCTGCCCATCCATCTCAAATGAAGGAAAATGTGTGAGCCATAACACGGAGCCTTATCTGGCGCCCCAGCCACCAAAGAATTTAAGCGCCAGAGCTCCCCTCCCAGCAAAAGGAACGCCACAGACGTACTTGACCAGCCAAGATGCCAGACTCGGACGTTTTGTTCCTGCCTGCCTGCCTGGCCAAGAAAAAAGCCTACCCAATGTCAAAATACCCCGATCAAAGCTGGGTGGTCTTCACTTTCCTGTTTGTGTTGTTGGTAAACAACCCAAAAATCTAAATTTAGCAATACTTCCGTACGTATACCCCAAGGGTTTTAACTCTTTCCTGTCTTCCCAAAATGCTGCATTTTAAGTGGTCGGCGCTTCGGCAGGAAAATAACTTGGCAAGTTGGGCCGCGACCACCCCAGCGGTTAGGGTTATGAATGTGAGTGCATACCTATTTTGTGTGGCTGTCGTCATTTTTTTGTGTCTGTGTCTGAAAGGAATGAATGGCTGCGTTTTACTGACATAATTATACTTGGGGAAGAAACAAAATGTGGCAGATTTCCCCCACTCTTGTTTTGTAAATTCCAGCCTTCCTTCCAGTTTCTTTTGCCATTCAGTTGGGTGTTTTTTTGTGGCTTTTTTTTTCTTGTCATTATTTTGTTTCTTTCTTTCTGCCCGGGTTCGGGAACAACTTTTTTCTCGAACAGCTTTACTACATACCTTACTAAACAAGAAACGATTCGCCATTGAGAACTCCAAGCCAGTGACGTTTGAGATCATCCTCCTACCCACATCCCCAAGGCTCGACCGCACAAGATGCGGCTCGCCGCCGTTTTCATTCCCCTTCTTGTTGCCCTGGCGGCCGCTGCACCCGAGATGCTTCTGGAAAAGCGACAGGAGAGAGTTATTTGTGTATGATTTCTGCTTCTTTGACTTTGTTTATCCTGCATATGCTGACATGGTTTCCCTACAGCGTTGCGACGAACGCCGCTGTGTCGGCCCCGCCTGTTGCGCCAACGGAACTTGCGGTCCTGGCTCATTCGATCCTCTCCGATCAAAATTCTGACGACAAAAAATATTCACAACATTTTCTTCATTTTTACTTTACTTTCATTTGCATCAGCGTTTTGGGACACGGCTTGGGCACACGGTTCGGGGAGGATGGGACGGATGGTCATGGCTTAGCGGACTGGGGACCAACTGTACGATAGGGTGATAACATGAACTTGAGGGTATGCGAAGGCGTGACTGAATCAAGAGATGGGCTTTGAACGGATTGCTGGGATTCACGGCTTTAGTACACATGCATGTTGGGAAATACACGTGATAAACATTCACACCAACACAAACTCCCTTTCCTCCCCCACACCCTCCTCAACCCCCTCCCCATCCATAAATCCATCCAAATACGCATCCCCCACAATCGCATACTTCCCCTTCTGCCCCTCAACCTCCCTCAACACAAGTGGATACCGTCCTCCATAGAGCACAACCACAATATCACCCTCCTTTATCCCCTCGACGCCCCATCCGAACTTTCCCTGCTCACTGACGAAAAACCGCCTATGATACGTATATCGCTTATACCCGCCCTCAACCACCAAGAAGCTCTTCGTTTGAGCCTGTCTATACTTTTCCACCTCCTCCGCATCGCCTTCGTCCAGCACGTGATGAATGATCTGATGCATCACCTTCTCCTCGATCAGTTCTTGGCTCGACCACCTCCCAAATTCGTGACGCAAGAGGGTATAGAGGATTCCGAAACCGTCGATGAGTTGTTCGGGTGAGGGGATCTCGTTTTCTCGGGAATTGTTGCAGCACATTGTTCTCGCGAGAGATAGGAACGCAGTAGGGTTTGAGAGGATTGTCTTGCGGGTCGGGATTAATGGGTCCGAGTCTGGATCCGGGTTAACTGGCGGCAGAGACGGGCCGAGGGCCAAAGAGAGAATGCTGCGGAAGGAGGTGATTTTGTTTTCCCGTGTCAGGCGGTCGAGGGCCTGAGCTTTGCTTTCTTTCTCTTCAAGTTCAGTGACATCCTCCCAGTCCTGTTCCGTGTCGGCGTTGTCGTAAAAGGATTTCCGTGGTGGACTGTTCTCATAAGCGGTTTTGGTGAATTCGAGGAGATTTTCTGGGCATTTCTTTGCGGGTTCTTGTGCGTTTCTATCTTCTCCAATATCACGGGCCTGGGGCTTGTCAAAAGGGAGTGGTCGGTTCGCTTGAGCCGACGGAGAGGGGATCAGCTGATCCGGTTCAATGATGGAGATCCGATCCAGCATGCGGCCTTTGACTGTGAGTTTCCGGAGATCAGCGGAGGTGCTAAAGCAAGGCCTGGCCTCTCCGCATGCATTGGCGGCGAGTTCCCGGACGCGGAAGGGTTCAACCCATCCTGGTCGTGTCCAGTCCGGAACCCAAGAGGGCAGGTCCAAAAGCCGTGGGTTGTCCGAGTGCAGAACGCAGTGGGAAAGAATTTCGAGGGAACCGGTTTCGAGGTGCTGGATGGCGTAATCCGTGAACAGCTGCTCAGGGATCTTGGAGTAGTCGACCGTGATCTTATCCTTTTGATCCGTGAGACCAAGTATACCGTAGATCTTGTCACTTGCCAATGTGCTTTTGAATCCCCGCAACTCTTCAAGAAGGGTAAGAAGACTCCAGCTGGTGTGTGGCAATCCCTCTTCAACAATCTCGGATCGAAGACGTTCCATGACGGCGGCGCCCTTCCACCCACGGTGATTTCCAAGGAGAGCGTCGCACTTCCACTCTCTAAGCATTCGCACCGTACCAGACATGTACTCCCAGGCCCAGGAGTACCTGCCAACATGGAGAGTTGCCTTCTTGGCATATGCGATCTCCTGGATAACCCATGTACGATCCCACCAAGCCCGGTTGAAGAACACTGCGACGGCATCCCAATCAAATTCCTTGGCCTGAGGCGACAACAGAAAGCGAGCTTGCACCAGAGGTATGGGTGCTTTGTTCTCGAGGCATCCCTGTTTGATCAAAATTTCATACAGCAGCTGTTCCACCTTGTCCATTGTTTCCCGGAATGCCGTCTCCCCTCCCGTCTCTTCCCCGAGCCACACTCGGACGTTCTCAGCCTGGGCATAAATATCGCCCATCATCCGGACGTGTTGGTTGCGCTCTGCTAGATCTGACTGGTTGATACAGAGTGCGTCAACCCAAATCCGAAGAGGATTGGGTCGGTAAAAACTCCGGAGATGCCTCAACGCTCTGCGCAGCTCACCTCCAACAGTTATTGCGTGGCCGTCCAAAATAATATTTCCTGGTGGGAGGACACCGCCGACGGCTAGGTGGAACTGTCCGTAAACAGGGTGGTCCAGAATTTCCCGCCAGGATAGCTTGTCCGCCATGTTGATCTTGTTTCCGTCTTCGTCCATGCCATGGACGGCCATGGTGCCCACATCATCGAGTTTGACGCTGGAGCTAATGTTGTTTCCCCGACTCCAGCAGTAGCTGAGGGCATCGTAAGGCTCACTGGGCGACACAATATCCATGTGTGACAAACTGCAGATGAGTGGGTCGTCATGGTTGAGGGCGGTTTCAACATTCAAGATGCGTGTTTCTCTGGGGAGATCAAGAGGTCGGTAGGGGTATTCTGAGGATGTCATGGTGGCTGGATGGAATCAGCGATGTTCGTGATCTGATTCAAGAGTTGAGTTGGGCATGAATTCTCCATCTCGACTAGTTCACCAACGGCAAAGTCCTTTGCATGGCTTGGCGAAGGCCTAGACCCTTTTCGCCCGTTGGAGATCTCACTCATCCTGCGGTGCGAAAGGGGTGCACTTGATGCATGTTTCCGGTTTGGGGAGAGGAAGGATCTATCCATTCATTCTCCAGGATAATGGGCGCCAAGTGTGCCGTTGACGATACCGGATCCGCAAAAAAACCAAAGGGCCTGTAACTCGCATGCGGTACATAGGTAACTCTGAGAAACCAAGGAATTTTGTGAGATAAGCATTTTTACTGTGTAGGTTGATGTTGGATGACGAATGGAATTGAGTTTGTGGCGCTCCAAACTCTCATCGATTGGTTGCATCTCTTCGCGGAGGAAGCCCAGTGGATTTGTGCAACCGATCGGTGACATCATCCCAGCTGGACCCCTCTTTGGCTCTCCTTGATCCTACAGCTTGAAAAGGGCTCTCCGATCATTTTAAAAAGCTCTCAACAACCCCTCCTCACCAGCCCCCAACCTTTCCGGAAAACACCACAAACTCACAACCCTACAAAGCACGGATATTTATTCACAAACAAAACTACCAACATGGACTTCCTCAGCAAAGTAACCGGCGGCAACAAGGACGCCAATGACGCAAACACCAACCCCCCCACGACCGACAGCAAGTCCACAACTTCCGGAGGTGGTATCATGGATAAGCTCAACTCGATGGCCGGCGGCGGCAAGCAGAGTGAAAAGAATGAGGATGCTGTGGACAAGGGTATGCCAAGCCTCCACCTACAACCCCTCATCACCACCTACACTACTAACACCGCCTCAAAAACAGGCGTCGACCTCTTCCAGCAACACGTCCTCGGCCAAGGCGACCAAAGCAACGAGAGCGCCCTGGAACAAGCCAAGGACGAACAAATCTCCGACTTCATCCGCGGCCAGTACAAGAGCGCCACAGGCAAGGACGTCCCCATTCAGGACAAGTAAAAAAAAGAAAGAAAGAAAGAAATTCGACGGCACAATTTTCACGATGGAATGGAATGATTAATGAATGAATAGCCGTCTTTTTATTATTATCAAGTTCTTTCTCTAGATAAACTAGATCAAACTTTTTGATCCTCCAAAAATCACAAAAACTGTTTTTTTTTTACCATCCCCTTTGAAAGTTCCTTTTAAACAGCCAGTCTGGTGTTTGTGTGTGTGTGCGTTGCCACGAATCTCAATCGGAGTGTCTCGTCCTTCTCTCTTAGTTGACCTTGGCCTGGTTAAGGTTCTGGATGATTTGCGCGCCATCGAACAAGCCGCCACCGGGAGCGCGGGCGCGGCAGAGGTTCTTGCCGCGCTCGATGATGTTGTTGACGCACTGGAGGTTGCTGTTGGCAACGCAGCTGAGTCTTGAGCCGCCTGAAAAGGATAAATGTATTAGCATCAAAATAGGAACGGCGTATGAAAGACAAAGATGATGATAACTCACAGTTATTACCACCGGGGACGCAACGTCCCTGCTGGCCGTTGGCAGCAACGCAAGAGTCCTGCTTAAGACTGGTATTGGCAACGCAGCAGGTACCTCTGGGCACAGGGCGGTTTCCGTTCTGGCGGGCTTGGATGGCGGCACCGTTGCCCTGGGGCATGGCAGCGGCAACGGCGGCCATGGCGAGAACGATGGTGGTGAGAGAGAACTGCATTTTGTCGGTTTTGGTAGAGATATTGAAACACCAGAAATTTTAAGAGTTAAAAAAGAGAACCGGCCGGCGGTAAATGATTGGAATGAAAGGAAACTCAAAAAGAGAGGAAAAAAAAAAGGTTTTGTGAAAAAAGGAGGATAGACGGTTGGACTTGAAGACTAGCTTGAAGAGAAAAGAAAACTGAGGCCATGGAGGGAAGACATCTCGAGATCTTATACTTCATCCCATCTCCACCTCAGGCTCACCCTACCCTGCGCATTACCTAGGGGCTTCATCGTCTGATTACAAGGTACCTAGCGCGTGGTTACCGTTAACGAAAAGAGAGTTTCGATCGCATACCGAGTTTACCGACATGAGACGTCGTGAAATCCCCCGAAGTGGAGCATCTCAACCCCGGATGGTGGTAGCGCCAGGGGTTGTTCAGGGGTCTCGTGTCAAATGCCAAAAGCTCACCACCGTCGCGCTAATAAACATGGCCCATTATGCCAATGCTACGCTTTGTTTCGAGCGTCAAATACCACCCTTTTTGGTTAGGATTGTGACTTTTTGATGCAAGACGGAGAGATCAGTCGATCGGAACATGATTCCGATCACCGTTCGGCGCATTGTGGATCCTGCAGGATGGGAAATCTGAGAATCCGGGGTAGAACATTCCAAAGTCTCTAGAATCGCCTGAGAGGAGAGCAGAATGTTTTTGGGAGACTGTGGTAAGGGATGCGTGTCACGATTTTGGATGTGCACGAATGAATACTGCTCGGTTTCGCTTCTTAGCCTTTTTCTGTCATCATTAAGCGGAGAGTGACGACCACAGGCGAAATGCCCCAAGACGCACATATCAGCTCCAAGCGCGGCAAAGGTCCAGAAAATACTCAAAATTGACTCCCATTTAGTTTGTGAGGGGAAAGCGTGATGACCTCAATACTACCATTTCGCGCGGGCGCTTCGATCAGCAATTTACGAGAGCTCTCATCACCTGTTTCTCCCTGCTACATGAGCCAGCACTGCAATAGCAGGCACCTGAAGCGCCAGCCAGCTCCATTGGCTTTTGAGGCCTTGCGAGCGGTCTCGGATGCTCGAGTTGCTGCTCGCACGTAGTAGTTCCCTCCTTGACCGATCTTCCAGCACACAAGAGTCGTCTCACGTCACAGTTCACACAGTTGTTCCGAAGCGGTATGGATAGAAGTAAAAACACGGTATGTTCCACTCAAAAAAAGATGGTGCATATTGTTTGACGTCTAATATTTGGTTTAGAACAGATGAGATACCTTTTCATGAAGAACACCCATTTGAGTTCATACGCCAAGAAAGTTAGACCGCAACTTTGCGAACAGGCCACGAGCAGAGACTTTATCTTCTCGACTGCTCTTTTCGATACGATTCAAAATCTGCCGAGACTTTTCCAGTGTTGCATTGGGAGCATCTAAAGATGACAAGTTGTGCCTGCAGATCATGTTGTTGGCATTTCCAGGTTGATCAACACCAAAACTGGTCAATGCAACGTCAAGCATATCAACGACGTCATCCCCTCCCGTCCCTTCACAAAATAAGCGCCTCCCTCCACAAATGACAATGACTTGCCAACGCCATAAGTCTCCTACTAACTGTGGAACCGTTCTACTGCGAGAGCCACTTTCGTGGAGATGACGGCCAACATTCTTGTCAGTAACGGCACCTGCTACTCGGCTGCAGGCGATGAGTTGGACAAGAGCTTCATCCCTTGCGGGAATGCCGCCTTTGGACCTCAGACGTGCTGCGGCGCCGGGGATATTTGTCTCAGAAACAATGCATGTTTTGGGTATCACGGGACCGGATACGGAAGCGCCTTGACGTACCAGGCCGGATGCACAGATCCGGAATACAAAGATCAGAGTTGTCCAGACAAGCACGGAATTGGTAAGTAGTTCTGTCACAGTTCATCAACGACGATTTGCTGACCTCGTACCCAAGACGGACCATGGATTGCCCTGACGAGATGTGACGACGGTGATGGCCTCTGGGCGCCCTGTCCACAGGAAGGAAACCCGACAACACTCCGTCCCGGCTCGTTTTGCAGCTGCACCGCCGCCGCATCCACGACAATTGTCGTCTCGAGCTATACTCAGATTCCAGATGTTGCATCACTCCCGCAAAGCACTGGAGGCACAATCAGCTTCTTCCCTGGCAACACGCCCACCGCACCGAGCAACCCTCCTCCAGTTCAGACTACCGGCGGCGGCAACAACAATGATCAGTCCACTTCTCGATCGGCGGGTACAGGCTCAACAGGAACCAATGCCTCGGCATCTCAGACTGGTGGCTCAAATTCATCTGGATCACCGAATGCCAGCTCGTCACCGAACCAGAGTGGCGCTGATGATCCCGCCGGCGCTGGAAGCAGTGGCGGTCTCAACACTGGCGCAAAAGTGGGGATAGCAATCGGCGCTGTGGTTGGTGGGCTTATACTGCTGGGTGTCCTTATCGCCCTGTACAGGAAACGACGAAGTCGGTACGCTGGCGGAGGTATTGAGGGTGGAAAGCCAGGTCGGTCGAGGACAGTGCATCTCCCTTCACCGAGGGCGTCTGAGGCAGATTCTAATCCTGTGAGCGAGGTGGAAGGAAAGGCGGCGAGGCCATGGAGCATGAGGAATGAGTTGGAAGGGAGTAAGCCTGGCGAGGGAGCAGGGATCAAGAAGGGGAAGGAGGGAGTGGGCAGCGATGGTGTGATGCCTGCTGAGCTACCTGGGGATGGAATAGCGGTGCCGCATCATCAGTTGAGTCCTGTGGCTGAGTTACCTGGGAGTGAGCGTTGGGCTGTTGAGGGCGGTGGGAGGGGAAGGGTATGAATGTGCTCGTATTGCGAAAGACATTTTGGCAAGGATGTTTGGGCTATCCGTATTAATAATTGTAACTGGTTGTTTAAGGTTTAGGAAGAGGAAAGATTCTATTGCATCGCCCACAGAAATAGGGATCGCCAAGATAAATACGACCGACCATGAACTCGCGGCCTTTCTTCGGCCGTGGAATTACGAAGCTCTAATGATGATTGGGGGACGCTTCAGGATCTGTCTCAGTGTTCGCGGTGCGTGCTGAGACAGTCCGCGGGCTGTGATGTCAAAGCACCCGCTTATGTCTCTAAAGCTGTTTTTGTATTTCCGGGAGGCCCGAACGACTCTCTTGCTAGAAGAAGACATCCCCAAAGTGTATATAAGGGGACCGGCCACCCTCACGAATTACCGAATCGTTTCCCTTCCATGCAACACAGAGCACTCGAAAACACCCGATCTACTACCCATCCGACCGAATAAGCTTCAATCATGGATATCGATCTCAGTACACCCTTCCGCATCATCGGCCAGGACAGCAACAAAGCCGTCGTTTCGCGCGTCGGGCCAGAGCCTACCTTGCTCCAGGAAGACTTCAAAAAAGACGCCAATGATCAATTGTACCAGAACCATCCGAGCCCCTCACCGTTGAATACAGAAAAGAACACAGACTGATATTCCTTTTCAGGTTCATGCTTCAAAAGACCCCGAAGCAGTCGGACCCTGAGTATGCCGACTACTACTACATCGTCAGCACGACCACAGGCAAGCTGCTGTTCTCGCGAACCGACGGTGACACCAAGGTCGGGCACATCCCACGCCCCGAGGTGCCCCAGGACTGCACGTTCTTCCGTATTGAGCCCCACGGCGCTTATACCTTTCGAGCCCTCTCGAAAACCGGTCTCGCTCTGGTGTCAAGTCCAAAGTCGGACGAAATTACCAACGAGAACTGGGATAACAACTCATTGACCTCATTTTTCAGGACTGAATCTGAGTGTGGGCGGGCATGTGCTACATGACGGCCCTTTGGTGCTGGAGGAAAGTTGGCTTTGGGTTAGACATTGATTCGAAATTGCGTGGGAGGTTGGGCCCGGAAAGATCATAGAGGGGCGGGCAAGGTTTTGGGACACAGGAGCAGGTTTCAAACAGTGGTGCCTTCATAGCCAGCATTGAACGAGATTTCGCGCGGCTACTCAATTCATGCCAACGTTTTGATTATTTCGTTTTCGCTATCGATTTGTGAACTGTAACATGTCCGTCCCCCCAAAACAACACGTGCGTGAAGAAGGTGCATATCAAGTGGCGCTCTGTTTTGCAAAAGCAATTTATGAAACCAAAAACCACAACAAGAAGAAGAATAAGAATAAGAAACGATAATTATATTAATTGCTGGAGTGATTGGAGTAATTAGATTGATTGTACGAACCCTCTCTTGGACCTCTCCTTCAAAAGAGCCACTTGAACCACAGTCGGCCAGGGCTAAACCTTCAGCTGGAAGAGCGCACACAACACATTACTGACTGCAGAGCCGCTCGCGAGTCCTGTAATAAACTTCGATATGTCTGGCCATGGGGGAGGGCAATTAAGATTCAGCTAGGTTGGGGAGCAGCCTTCAAGCCAAAAGTAACCCACATGGGGAAGCCTACGTGATCATGGTGGACATGGTCAGGTTCGGTCACTGTCCTTGAATGATCAAAATGCGCTGACGCCGAACTCAACAACTAGACTGTGGAATATGTGGCGGGGCAGCCGCAGGAAAATGATAAGCTTGCGGATGAGCACATGGTCTCAAAAGTCGGTGAGAGAAAATCGGATCAGTACCTTAAATGATAGATCATCTCCAGTCGTGTACGAGAGACATTGCTTGTCCTGGCACGATATTAGATACCCATCTTTGCTCGTTGAGGCACTATGCCAAGATTAGCATCCAATCAGATTTCAAGAACAAGTGCAATATCACCGAAACATGCATCAACAGATCGTTGCAATGACGGCTCACTACGGGAACAAATGAGCAAAGTTCTACTCCGGCCATCGTATGTGATAACTCTCAAATTTCCAATTCAGCTTCTGCCAGTGTCTCAGACCTTGCAGGGCGTGCCGAGAGATACCCGTCCGCTTTGATGTCAATGCGCCCTCTAGCCCTTCCCATAGGGCGGTTATACCAGACAATAACGTAAATCTGTCTTACCCGCTGTTGCGCCATCATCCGAGGCAAGAGCCGACAGCCGCTCTAAGGGACCATGTTCAGTCACGGCCACGGAGGGTTGCCCTTATCCATATAAAGGGGGCGCTCTCCCTGGTTTCTTGCGAAACCTCCGCACACAGCACTCAGACAGTAGAGCATCTCTACTACGTACACACTCCAACCTCTTAGCAAAACAAACGCGCTTGCACAATCCGCAATCATGCCTCACATTCCGCCCGAGACGCCCCGATCCCACCTTCCTCCAGGAAGACCCGGACAAGGACAGAAACGGTCAAGTGTAGAGAGCTCCTGACCATGATTGATCACTTCTGGAGAATTTAGTGGTGGCCTGGACACTCTCCTTTCAGGCCATGGAAGGGTGAGCTGGGGGGAAACATTGGAGACCACTCTAACAAGCACAGGCTTCAACAGGAGTGCCATCATAATTAGATATCTCAGCCACTCTTTAACGTAATGTTACTATTTGCCCTTTATAACGTTGCCTGCACTCTCACAAGAGACCAAAGCGAGACCAACGGGGCGGAGGTCTCCTATCCTCAATCTTGCCCCCAATTCTTCAGACGGCCCCCCATTGTAGGGTACATCCCTACAATGCATACTGTAATTCCATCGCTCTGCTGAAAGTGCCCATATCCAAAGCAACATCCTTTCCAAAGACCGTACCCAGACCCAGCTTGATGTGAAGCAAAGAACTCGTGATCCTCGGCCCAGCAACCAATGTCAAACTTTGGCTGTCGCACTGGAGGTCGCCACGGGTTTGTGTATGCAAGATACGGCAAAGGTCAGTGTAAGTTACTGGCTCCAATTCCCAATGTTGCCAGGTGGCACCTTTCCAAAGTGACGAGAACACGCCAAGGAGCTCTTTGTCGCCGGTGCACCAGTTATTGCCTTGACTGGTAGGCCAGAGGTTCAGGGTATGCTCAGCGGGCTGGACGTCGCTGTCAATACGGTACCAGAGGCGCCTATGCATATAGTGTTAAGTTATCCCATGTTATAAACAATGCGGAGTGAGCTTACCCGTCTTCTCTACTCTCGGTAGGGCAAAACTTCCACTCTTGGTTGGCGCTGCCATCTGGCTGACATATTTCGACACGAACGCACCCGTCGCTCCGCCCTAGAGCCCACACATTCCCCGACCTCGCATTCCAGACGTGAAAGGTACCGCGGCCAGAAATTGGCTGAATGAGCCAGATGTTGGACAATGCCTCAGCCGTGGAAATTTGGTCTTGACCGACGAGTAGGTTGCCGTTGACACCGTCGGCAGCCCCGATTCCCAGAACCATGTTGCCGGACCGAATTCCTAATACGAAACAGCCCTCCTTGTACTAAGAGAGGCGCATTCAAGTCAGAATAACATGTTCCCAAACACTTGAACCAGAGGAAGTGCAAGACTTACAATGAGAGAGAACAACGTCGGTCGGCATGGCTGCTAACTGTAACGAGACAGGTATGAATGTTGAAGGTTAAAACTCTCCTGGACGTGAATGTACCTAAGGTCATGAGTTGTGAATACCGCGCAGTTTGAGAATTTTAAAATCCATGACCTGCTCTCTGTTTCTCGAATCCCACTGCAGCCCGTGGTGGTCCTTGGGTTCGGGCATGTTGCCTTTCAAGACCTGATTCAGCATTTCCAGCCCAATTCTTGGTGTGGCCCATGGCAACCCTTTGGGCCCCGACTGGCTGATCCTTTGCGTTTGGATGCTGCATGCTGCTGTGCTCCCGACGGAATTGCATGATACTCAGCTTCGCAAAACGATTCGCTGATGGGGGGGGGGGAAGGTGGCCCACAAAAGCGCATCCCTCCCTCCGATGATTGACAGTTAATTACAGGAAACCATGCCCACACACTTTTGAGCCAAGCCTGACAATCTGACAATCGTCCGCACTCCATGTTTTGATGTTCATAAGTGACCTCAGAGTTTGTGTCGATTTGCTTCCACATTACCCAGCCCGTTTTGCCTGCCATCACACGGTACTTGGGTACATGAGGAGAATTACCCTTGAAAAACGGTATAACACGGCATGACGATTCTCCTCTGACCCCGTTGCAACAAGCAGTTGCAGCGTAACGTCTGCACTGTGTTATGTGAAGATACAGAGTCAAGAGCTGCTTTCTCTACTTGCATTCCCTGTTGTCGATGTGAAAATGAGTCATTCTAATCACCCATTCCAACACACCTTCGCTAGGTATGTATCCTGTGGATCAACCAAAGCAGCCAAAGGACCAATGCGTGTCACTATGGCCGATACCCAGCAGCCCAACATGCACGTGCACGCGCAATGAGAGAGAGTATCGGCAGAATCTATTCGCCTTATTTAGGCGTCGATAATATAACCCGCCAGGTGTGACCAACTTGTCAAGTTTACGGCCTTGAGCCTATCACTATACTGAGTTGCTGCCGGCATTATATTGACACCACCAAACTGCAGGATTTGAGCCCCCAGGTCCAACAGGGTGTCTTTGACTTGCTCAATACGACAGATACAAGCATGTCAGCATCGCAAAAACAAAACTGTCAACAAAGATTCATTAGAGGACTTAGCAGAGCCAGTCGGGCCACAGCTACAGCAAGTTTAGCCAGCAGAGGAAATCCGGATCCGGTGGCGGGACACGACCACTCTCCGCGGCTTCCGGTGCTATGCAATTTCATAATTACGGGAATGACATCTCTGACCGGGATCCGGATTATGCACTCCCCATTGCTGCTGGCGCACTTTTAAACGCTCCTTCCTCAGCTGTAGACTCAAGTATTACCGCTACCCACTGAAAGAGAAAAAATATCTTTGGAGTCATGGTGATGGTAAAAATTGTCAATTTTTATTTTCTATCCTTATGTATTACGGATTAACCTAAATGCGGAGGGACGTACAGGAAACGTCCTAGCTAATCATTAGGCTAGGGGTAAGATAACTATTGCTCAAGACGAAGAAGAAGAAGAAGTAATGATTCTATATTGATCTCCTCTCTTTATAAGAGGGAAGAGAAGCCTCTACTTATAGAGGCAAGCTAGCCAATCTATCAACAATGTCATAATAGCTTCCTTTCTCTCCTTAGAAGTCATCATAACAATAGCCTTTCTTCCCATAGAGAAAGGGGTAAGGCTTGCAATACCCCCCTACAAGCTAGCTAGCTAAGAAAGAAAAGAAAAATAAAGCCAAAGTCTAAGTATATAATCCCAATATTTTCACTTTCCTAGTATTTTCCTTTTTCGTACTTTTCTTATACGCTTCTAAATCTACGATAATATTCACGTCCTTAGCTATTAGATTGCTTTTGCCGTTATTCCCAATTACCGTACGAATCTTACGTATTTTTCCTTTCCGAGTAGCTTCGTTATACCATCAGCTACTATCTCGTTTATACTTACGTATTCTATTTTAAACTTTCCTTATTAAATCTAATAGATTATCTATTTATACCTTATATCGATATATCGTATATAAGCTATCTCTAATAGCTTTAAGACTATTAAGCGTACGTTCTAGCTATCCGTAAATAATAGCTATAGTTCCGGTTAAAGGTAGCTATAATCCTTAAGAATATCTATTACCTAGATAATGTTAAAGCCGGTAAGTATTAGGTTAGTAAATTTTGCCTCTATTATATTACGAGCGACGAAGATTTACTTTAACTTCTAGACGATTAATCCTTTAGCTATAAAGACTATATAGCTTCCGGTACTATATCTCGTTATTAGCTGGTCTATAAAAGAAGCATTGCCAAATCCTCTTACTCTTATATCCTTAATATTAAATTTCTTATTTCCGAAAATAATACTATAGTATATAGTCTTCTTTAAGTATCTAAACAAATATCTCATTAGGTTAAGGTATTCTTCCGAAGGTCTAGCGTTAGCCTTATATAATCTATTCGCTATATATATAATGTCCGGTCTAGTGCTTATCGATAATTAATTAAATAAGCCTATCTTCTTAATATAGCTCTTTTAATATTATTAAAGCGGTTCTTAAATTACCGGCAATTAAAATCCATTTAGCTATAAAGTCGATGCGCTATTATCGTCTTTATACTTAAACTTTTCTAGTATTATCCTAGTATATAATTCTTAGCTAATAAAGATCGTTTTATCCTCGTAATTACGTATTACGTTAAAGCTTAGGAATCTCTTTACTTTACTTAAGTCTTTAATTTCGAATACTACTTTAAGATTATTACGAACTTTCTTATATACTTCCTTTATAAGTATTAAGATAAGAATATTATCTATATATAGGATAACTAATATACCTATAGCAAGATAACGGAATAAGCATAGATCGGTATTTAGTAAGATAAAGCCAAGCTTTTCTATTATTGGTTTAATTATTTAAAACCAATAGATTAGGCTATACCGTAGGCTATATAAGGCTTTATTTAGCTAGTATATTATTCCCGGTAGCTTTCCTAATCTATTAAGAGGTTAAACATAGTATATAGCTCCCTTTAAAATCCCTACTGAATTGGGGCGGGGAAACCGTCCCTAAAACCCAAACCAACCAACCTACTACACATCTTCGTCCAAGTAAAGCCAGAATTGCAATACAGGTCTCA